>JAPYZI010002890.1:0-20913 GCA_030523105.1 Ophioninae sp. A BG-2022a | reverse complement strand
TTTTTGATTTTTGGCAGAATTTCAAAGTCGGACCATCGATTTTCGCAAATTTTTCCATACATACCCCTTTGCGTTTTTTTTAGCGATTTTTCAAGTGGATTTTGCGGGAAAACTAAAAGAGATATCGATGTGAATCCAACGCCATTATTTAAGTTAGGCAAAAACCTTTTCCGACACTCTCAATGAAAGTCGTTAGCATATAAAACACTCACCCCGCGACCTTTTGAAATTTCGCGATTTTCAAGATTCCGGGAAAGTGGCCGGGGGAAGTCGAAAATTTTTTTTTTCGTTTTAGAACTCTTAAAAGGGTCTATTCAATCGGAAATTTTCCGCTGATTACGAATATGCCCGAGTTTTTCCCGAAAGTGCAAAAATGGACTGGGAAAATGCAGGTACAACTATGTCCGAAGCATAACATCTACAGGAGTAAGAAGGACGCTATAATTCTTGGATCGTTTAGGTCCACGAGAGAAAGCGAGAGCGAGAATAAAAACCGTCGTTAGCGCCGCTACTCGAGAACTACCAATGGGGACAGCCCCCAGTAGCATCGGCACATATAATCCTTAAGAACTGTCCTTCTATGCACATCTGACGTCGTTGGCTAGTTCGCCGAGGCAACTGACCCTTCGGTCTATTGCAAAACGAACAGAGTCCGTCGCATAGTTTACTCATTCAATTCAACTAGAAAAATGTTGCCAATAGGATAATTATCTACAGGACGCGTTTCCCATTGCTTTTGATACATTTTATCGCTTCATCAGCCTCAACTCAGCTAACGTTCTATCGAAATGCCAAATCTATTGATGTATCAAGCCGAACAACCGCATGCTATTGAAACAATACTAATGCGACACAGAAAGAATAAAGTTTTTAAACAAGTATTTACCAAGATTATCTTCTTCCGTGTACCATGCATTCCTAGAGCATTTTTTTAATTACTGATATACCAAACGCGTAGACCTTACGACTATTGTCCCATCTGGCCAGCATTCCTAGAGAGATTCGAATGAACATCCACTGCCATCTACCCCAAAATAGTATAATTCGTTATACAAGAGAATAATTCTTGTCATGGAAAGACGGATCTATTTCTTATCGACACTCGGACGATAACAAGATGTATATTTCGAAACCATGAGACCACGATCGGTTGTCGCAGGTGCCATCGAACTGCAGGATGTCGGTAGCAATGTCACACCCGTTTCGGTGTTTCAGTTCAAACGGTCTTTGCCCTTAGCGACATTTGATCTAAAAAATCGCAGAGCATAGAATATATTTGACTCGCCTTCGTATCAAACATTCAAGCGTTTCCGCATGTATATGTACCGAATGAAAAACCATGTTTTTCGGAAATGCGGTCATACATGTAACAAAACCGCTGGAGGACAACGTTCATTCGAATGTATCATGTGTGCCTGTGCGTATGTCACAACCGAGTGGTCATAATCTATTTCGATATCGTGAATTAAACACGCGTCCTCCAACTTCTCGAGTCACCGTATAACTAACCGACTCGATGAATTTTCTTCAAGCTTTAATGCACTAGCGTACATGAACAATCTCTGCTATTTTTGCAGTGACCGTTTTCTGTCATTTTTTGTCGTTTAACTGTACCGGCACTGATTCGATTTGATTATTCATTAAAATTTGATGGTTCTCCTTTGGTTTACTTTGCATTGACCGTACATACAATTCAAGGTCCGAAGATGAAGGGTTATTTATACTGGAGTCTTTCTAATAGTATTCTGTTAGCATGGACATCTGATCCCTCCTTCTAAGAATCCTTCAAGTTTTGTCAATGAAAACAATTTCCTTTGTCCTTAGGCTTTCCGTAAAGTGGATTCTGCGCTGATCCTACGGAGGATGATGAGACTGTTCTCGGATGCAAAATATATCTATGCAAACTAACAAAGTTTTCAACGCACCAGTCTTCAAGGCTTGGAAAGGCCAATACTGGAATGAATAACAGATTTCAAGGAGGCTCCGACTTTTAAGGTTGAGAATAAAGGCACAGTTATTTCATCGCAAATTGCTTGATCACAGCTAGATCCAAAGTTTAAGAGTGTTAACAGAGCTATATAAGAGCAAGAAGAAATTTTCACATTCTATCGTGATTATCATGATCCTCCGAGGAACGAGATGAAAATATCTTTAAAGACTGATCAGCGCCGATCTAGAGACTAGCGCACGAGTCTCTAAATAAGAGCGGCAATATTGCAGGACTAATCCAGTTTATTCCAGCGAACTATGGATCTGACTTGTTCCAAATTTTGTAACAATTATGATGCATTTCTCAATGCGATGCTACATACCCTGAAACTGTGAACTCAACCTGCGTCTGACTGCATTGGTCTGTCTATTTCATTTTTCTCTTAGCTTTCATAAATCCTTCATGAATGCGATACCGAAGACGATGGAGGCTGCTGTGGAGAGAAAATGCTACAAAGTGGTCTTACAAAAAGAGAAAGCACTATGCGACGGAGAAGAAAATAAAGACAAACATAAGTAATATTCTAGCGCACTATCTTGTGAATTTTCGAATCAGAACATTAATTGCTTTCATCAATTTGTAACTCCAAACATCTTTTTTCTATACGGCGATTGCCAAAAATGCTTTATATTCTGTGCTTTATATTCTGAAACTTCACCCAACTAACCCAAACAAACCAAAATGTATGTTCGCGTTGTGTTTCCAGACATTGAAAATACTGAAAGCATAAGCTGGACATGGAAGATGTCTTATGAAATCGGTTACTGTGTGAGAAATCCGGAAATATTGAAGAAATGATGAGGCTGCCTTACTGAAAACATATTTCGGAGGTGAAAGGAATGGACCAAGAGGAACGGAGAATTATCACGAGTACGTGTACCACGAGGGGAATCCATCACGTACGTGATGAGAATGCAAACATTGATAGGAGAAAGTGGTGCGTGACTCGATGAATTTTTGCGCGCACAGGTAAGCAAAACGGAGTGAGGTTGCGAAGGTCAAGGTTTTGGGAACGGGCGCACTTATCGATCAGGCTGAATCCGAGGAGAGTGTACATTCCGCCACGTTTCTACAGCTGATGCCACCTCTCCCATTCGCATATTACCGTAACATGTAAGTATCGATTAAATGTACAGTCGTATCGCGCATTTCTAGTAAATGCAATGTCATGCTCATTTTGCTGCAATGACACTGTACAAACGAAAGTACAAGTTCCGTGGTAGCTAAGATTGCTTAGCACATAATAGTGGTCAATAATAATGACCTATTTGCCCAACTAATGAATTTAAGGTGGATAAAAAAATTGTTTTTATAAAAATATGAAAAACACCGCATCTGTTATAACGATCATTATAAAATATTATGAATTGTTAAAAACCATTATTATCGATTATCATAGATTAATTGTTCATAACTGATCGTAATTATTACGTATAATGGAACCATTATTATCATTATTATTACTTTAGTTTTTCTTATCACAGCAGTCTCCTTGAATTAATATTATTATTATTGAGATCGTTATTATTCATGTCGTTGTTGATATTTTTACAACCCCGCCTCAAAACGTCATTTCTTACATTTATTTTACGTTAATGTGATCATCTTTGTTCAAAGGACGATTATCTAAGATCGCTCGTAATTCTTTCATGAATAATTGAATACTGATTGACTTTATTGACACTGACGCTATCTCGTGATGATGAAAATCTTTCTAACCTCTTGGAAGATGGTTTGATTTTTTATTTGTTTGGAATATTGTTGCAAACGCATATTTGCATCAATCTTCAGCGCAAAAGCTTTCGTCGTTGAGCGAAGAAGTACTTTACACAATAATTTCTAGACTTTACAAATTTTGATAAAATTTTATACAAATATGAATATGCGTGCACGTACGCATACTTTTATTTTATTTCTACTACGTACTTTTTATAGATACGCGGAGGTGACGAGAAAACCTCACGTTTCGTTTCTGGCACTTCAGCACGAACGTGACTGGAGGGACGGTAAGTTAAAAATCGATGGTGCTGCGGTTGAAAAGGTTGTAAAAAGCGTTCCCTGAGCGCGGCAAGTCTCAGCCCGTTGATCCGATCGTTGGAGCACGAGCGTTTCGCTACCTACACGTATTTCCGGAATTGCTCGAGTATACGTGTTCAAGCACGGTCGCCTCTCGCGTATGCGATGGAAGCAGAAAAAAACCGCCATGACGAAAAAGAACTATGGGAGTTTCGAAATGGAACGAACTTTAGAGGGATTCGCAATTTCCAAACGGTACTATCATCCACCATTCCCGATAGCTCCCAAATTGAAGAACCCGAGAAAAAGAAATACGAAAACAAAGCCCATATCTAGTAGAGATCTATTATCTCCGTGTGATTTCAGTTCAAAAGTGGCACTAAGTGCATCCGAAGACGCAGCGACGAAGAGTGCGAGAGAGCGAGAGATACGAAAGAAACAGAAGAGATCCCGCTATTGGAGACAGCTGTGAAGATGCGCTCGATAGAGGAAAAGAAGCGAGATTACGGAATGGCAGCTAGTGGGTGTTAAAAGGAAACGAGGGATTTTCGCTCTTGATTCCCATCTTTTCAAGAGTGCCAAAGTCACGTCCACCGAAATCGCAGAAAAAAAGTGAGTACTTGCTGCTTAAAAAGACCGTGGTATTTATCGACGTTGCGGATGCGAGAATTCAGCTTGGTGGAATGAAATACGCCTGAAAGAGCTTCCGATCGCGAATTTTTATCTCCACGCAAATAGGCGCTTGTTCAAAATCAAGCGAACGAGGAAGAAGAAAAAATACTCGTTTGTATGATCGAGTCACCACCGCGGCCTTAGTTACTTCACGTATTTATTGCTAAATAACGTGATTAGGGATAATTCAAGAGTGCATCTGGGCTAATAGGTAAAAGGTGGCGTTGACGTTAAGTCGGGATGGATTTGTCGATTATAAACAATGGGTAACTCGAACGGAGTACCGTCTCTCGACATTTCTTTCCACTTCTTCTTCACTGTTTTCCTTCTTAGTTGTGTATATTCAGCGAAAGATCCGGACCGGACCTCCTCTTGCTCAAACGTCAATCGACGCTGCTGCTGCGTTTCGTAATAATTCTAAACCCAGCGGATGTTCGTACAAGCCCGCATCTCGATAATTTCGGACGTAACGCGTGCTTGTGTAGGCGCTTGTTGTCGTAACGTTGTCTGACCTATCACTGGCTCGACTACTGAATGAGATTCTCTTATCCGTTGTTCGCTTATAGTATTGTGTATTCCCGTACAGTTGAACTCCGACGCACGTCAATTCTGCGGCGCTGCCGTCGCGAGTTTCGCCTGCGTCATCAACTGGAAAAGTTGGAGCATGCCAGCAACTTGTTATCTTGAGTGATACATGCTTTTGTACGAATTATATCAATTCTAATATTTACGTCTGTGTGTATATACGTTTCAGAATGTCCTTTCTTCAGTACAAATTGTGTTACAACTTGGCATAATGCCAGCCCTGTTCTGTGTATTTGAAAGCGCTAATCTCAACGATTGGCGACCAGGCTTTCTTCGCGTTTTTACCAGTTGATGGAGGACCTCTTAGAGAATGTTTACGTGTACGAAATTCTTCTCTTAAGAGGATATACTAGAGGATGTATAATTGCATAAAATCCATCCTTTTTCGCGCTAAACCCATGGAACTTCGTATTCAGCATTTTGGTTGTACAGTTGCGAATCGCGAGTTTGAGCGTTTTTGCTTGATTAACCAAAACCGCTGAATCTCGTGATTTGCGGTCCAATCGTTAGCGTGACTTTGTAGAGGGATCCGTCGTTTTTTAAGGACTATTAAAATCGTTACGCAGGTTATAAATTTAGAATGACTTTTTTCAGCGTTGGAAACTGATCATATCTTGAAAGGATGAAAAGTACTTCAGCCAGAATTTCCAGATTTATCCAAATAGTCCGTTCGTATAATTTTTGAATCGTTTCGAGATAAACTTAGTCCCAGTTAGAACATTTATTTTTTGTACCAGAGGAACGTAAAAATCATAAAGAATCTTAGTTAAAGTTAAAATTATGCTCCTCCGTATATTTTGTAACGAAATTCCTTTGGAGCATTTATTCTAGGTCGACGAGCGGCGATTCCACATCCGGTGGAATACAAGGCAAGTTCGAGAAAAGGCAACCTCGTTTATACGCTTTAATTTTTTTATTGCAAAAGTGGCAACGACCAATTGGCGCCCAGTTTTAGTCGGCAGGCATATGGGTCTCCACTCATAGAGTTGTGGAACTTCCGAGTTGGCTGATCAATCAAACTACCACGTGTAAGCATGATACGACGAAAAGCTGTCTTTAGTTTTTGTAAAGATAAAAGTAAGCGCTATAGTTGCATTATCACGAGTGATTACAATCATGGAAGGTCAAAAATGTCATCTACGCATTAGTCAGGTTAGTTAAACGTTTGAAAGTATCAAGAGACAAACACGCTACGTATACAGTGACATTGGGTTTCGCGATATGTTAGATAATCTCGAAAAAAAAAGCACGCGTCCGATGGGTTTCCATTACACCCAAATTCCATGGGGGTTTTTGCTCGTCGGTACCGCAGTTTCCAATTGCCTCGGTGATCCGATAATCCTACGCTTGCTGCCCGGTTTTCGCACACCTGAATAAGAACAGAACGTTACGTGGATATTAAAAACCATAAAAATGATATATCCAATTATGTCCTTATCATAGCCGCTTTTTACCTTCCAACAAATATTTGATCTGCTCATCTTGGGAAGCAACGGTGAGGCTCTGCAGATTAGCTTCTTTCATATCACTAACTAAACGTTCCAGCTGCATCTTTTTTTCGAGTATAACGCTCTCGAGATTGGTAATGTCGAACTTCAGAGCTTCGGCGTATTGGCTCGATGAATCGGTTGATTGTTGAGCGTGTTCGACTTCCTCCTGCAGTCGTTCCAATTCGCCCATCATCTTGCACTCCGCCTTCTTTTGCTCGGCCAATTGGCGAGTGAGGTTCTGTTGCTCCAGGGCCAATTCTTCCATCACCAGCCTGTTGAAGACGCCTCGTCAATTTGGTACTTTACAACAGCACGCGAATTAGGATTTCCCTTATTATTATTATTTTTTTCATCAATGCTTTTTAATCTCCGTGTCCTTGCATTCATTCTGTCTTGGAATGTTGCCGGAATAAATTCTCACCTAATTTTATTCCCGTTACCTTGAAACGTTGTCAAATTAAATTCTAGCCTGCACCTTTAAGATTTTAACTATCCATCAAAGATGTGTATTATTTAAGAGATTTTTATCGCTATTTGGGATACGTTTTTCCGAGTGATATTCGTTCGTAAATATTGGATAAACTCTGTAATTGTTCGACTTGTGCTACTCAATTAGGTACAGTTACTGGCGGATTCAATTTTTGATTGCTTATCACCAAGTCTTTTAATAATCCAACAAGTTCATTTGCATTATAGTATGAGAAATCTTTACGAGTCAAGGACATTTGCATAAATTGCCAAATCAATATTAATAGAATCAGATCGCGTCAATGAGCCAACTTAAGGAAACGAGAATAGATTGAGAATTTATTACGACGAATTTCCAACGAGTATGAATATTAAATTCCGTGCAACTACGAGGAATGCGAACAACGAATCTAGAAACCTAAGCCAACGTTTAAAACTATACATGGTAGATTTAGGCGCGTTACGGAAGATCCTAACATGGATTTTTTTATTTGAAGACAAATTAAAACGGTATTAGGGTGGGTTTTACACAAGTTGCGGTACAACTCGATAAACCGCTTCTGTTATCATGTGCAATGAGATATGAAATGAACTTCGACAGAAGCTGATATTGCTCATGGGTGAGGCGAGGTGTGATCGATGCGAGTATTCATTACTTAATATCGTGAGTATCAATAAGTTACCGTTTCGGTTATTAATGAGTTATTTTTTATTCGGAATTAATGTCTTACTTTGGGTTGGGTATTAATAAATGATTGTTTCGGGTATAAATGAGTTATGAATCAGTCGTTACCGTGGATATTAATTAGTCAATGAGTTAATAATTACTAAGTTGGTATTGTAGGTATCAATGACTTATTTTTAACAATTGATGAATCTTATTATTTACGTGTTGTAAACAAGTGATCATTATTTAATGATTCATTGATCGTCACTGTAGCTTTTCGACAACGTTTCGATCATGGAATCGTTATTATAAGTATTATTATATATTTTTATATCTTGATGATTAAAAGAATAGATCGTATTAATAGCTGACAACCAATCAGTGAACGTCTTCGTGATGGATGTAAAGAATTTTTTCTACCCAAAATGTGTTTTACTACGAGAAAGCCTCAAATTCTGAGATTCTACGGTGGAAATTAATTGTTTATTGTTTTCGATACATCGTGAGACTGGGAATTGTTGCGGATCGTATATTTGATTAAGAAACAAAAATCTGTGAATTGATGGCCCCTGTACGTTTGTAATTCTATCTTTATTGATTCGTGAAATCCGGGTTAATGTATTTAAGAGGTTAGGCTAGTGAGGAAACTTAAAAAATGTTTTCTGCTCGAGGAAACTGGAATTGAAGAGGACGGCTATTTATATGGCGCAGGAATCACAGACTGGACGTAAACTTGCAATTATGACGATAGACCTGCTGGACAAACTGAACATTCAACGTTTTTCTCGCAAGTATTTTTTTCAAATGGAAAGTTCATGATATGCGATATCTCGATATCTTACGAACGGAACGACTTGAAATTTCGTAAACTCGCTCAGTGTAATTCTATTTTTGTATTAGTTATTAAAAATAACGATAATATCGTTTATCCTTGAAACATTGAGGGAAAATGTTGAAAAATTTTCGTTAGACTGAAATGTGATAACAAAAAGAAAAGGTTCAGCGAATATTATTTTATTTTGAGAAAAAACTCGTTTTCCTTGAAATAATCTTTACAACAACTTTATTAAAATGCTGAACTCGAAAGAAAAAAATGTCAAAAGTAAAAATTTGTATTGATTTCATATTGAAAAAAAAACTTAAGTTAAGAAGTTATTAAGTTGAATTGAATAATGAATTCATTTTTATTAATTTTTGCTCATTTTCATTCGAAATTTTCAACTTATATATGCAACGAATATTTTCGATGGCGGTAAAAATGAAGAAATTCAAAAATGAAAAAATTAAATATCCTTGCATTTTATTACATAATTATTTATGTTGTAAAATAAAAATTGATACCCGACTTTGACAACGTACATAAAAATAGATATAGAAATGATCATTTAACCTATTTTTTCAACATTAATTCTCCTAAATTGCGCTGATGCATGGAATGTCAAGAAATCGTGTTCACCGTTTCGAAAACCATACTTTTGAGAATAACGCTAGTTTGACGAACAGTCCGATCGTAATCATAAGTTTACCTTCAATGAGCGATTTCCGAACCATATGTTGGACCGTTATCCTCGATTTGAGCAGCCAGGAGGAACAAAAGATTTATCAAAATTTTCACTCCCAACCCTTCGACCATCTCCGAAAAAGTGAGGTTACGTTAAGCCTCGCAATGCTCTCAAAAGGCACTTAAAATGGCAGTGAACTCGTTTCAAACTTCATCCAAACCCAAACAACTGTCCATCCCCTCCATTTGATCAACCCCCCCCCCCCCATCAATTCCAGTTTCGGGAAAACGAAGAGCCACGCACTCGAATTTCAAGAGCCGCCGAGCGCCCCGTAGACTTTTTCCCATCTTCCGCGCGATTCCAAATCTCAAAGTGTCTTTCACACGAATCGTCCGAAAAAGGAAAAAAAAGAAACGTTCCCTTCAGTCTTAACGTCCCAATTTTATATCGCAATGGCGGACGCGAGTTGATTGAAAGAGACGAGCAACGACAAATTCACGGGTGAAGGAACGCCGCGAATCGGCACACGTCCCTGTGAACGGATTGAATCCAGGTGAACAATGAGTTACGCATACGAATGGCTGAGAAAAGAGCACACGAATTGTTCGCCCTTTCGTACAAACGCGTGAGAAGGTGGTATATCGACTGGCGTGTTACACCTCATAAAACGTACATATAACACACACTCACGCACGCGTTAGCTCATGCGCGGACCTGCGCGACGTGCTGCGTCGCCACGCGGCGAAATCACGAACTGTCGAGAAACGTGTAAAGGACGAGAGCCAAATCAGGATATTATCTCACGGATGTAGATGCAGGATGGTCAGAAAAGACACGTTCGAGAGAAAAATCTAGACGTCTGGTATAAATAAGTGTTAGAGTGTTTTGCATTGGATTATCTCTTGGAATCTACACTTTTAACGCATATATGCTAGTTTTATTCATTATAACCTGAAATTTTGTCAAAATACATTGCGAAGCGTTCCAGGTAAATTGTACCAACTTGCATTGAAACATTTTCGTACGGAGACAATTTAAAAAAGGAAATATCAAACGAATTTACGTGGTGATTCAGACCTTCCAATTTGGCGGAAAATGAATACGGATTTTGTTGCTTTTTGCAATCATTTAATATTCATTTTTGGTCATTTGAGAATGAGGAAGGATAATCAAAATTTACTTTATGGAAAATTTCAAGGTCAGCGTGACCCGGGTTAAGATATTACCGGATGGCTGTGAAAATACGGCCGAAATTCTTGAAAATTTGAGCAAAGAAACACTAGGAAAGATATAAAAGAGGATTTTTTATTAGTCGATCGGTGATGCAGTGTGGTGGAAGTAACGAAAGGAAGTAGGAACGAGTTGGGTGAGGTATACGGAACATTCCGACGCGAAAGTCGCACGCGAATACCGAAGGGTTCTTTCGTGTGTTAACGATATGTGTTTATCGGTATTTCGATGTGTTTTCCGTGTGCGTTTTAATGCGTATTTTGTTTTACCTTGATGGGACGTGGTATTCGGAATGCGTTTTCCTCAAAAGCTCGCGTTGCTGTATCGGTCGTCCCCGCGCTGGCTTGACTCGCGCAGTGTAAATGGCCGGCAAACTTTGCGCGAGTTTATCCATCGTATATTCGACGTGGGATGACGGAAGCGTCCCGCAATAACGGCCAGAGTCGAGATAATGGAAAAATTGAAGTAGAAATTTTCGTTTGAGAAAGAAGTCGCGTGGCGCAAAAACACAGCGGCGAACGCGAAGGCTTACGTTTTCATCCTGGAATATTCCGTGTGTTGTTCGGGCGTATTATGCACTACTCGGCAGCGCGAGATCCCCTCTCCCCGCCGGTCGACCAATCCAGCTTCGACTGTGCCCGTGGATACTCGGGTAAGTTCGGGCCAATGGCGTCCGCGCCTCTGCTGTTGCACGGTTTCTCCCACTCCCGCGCGCGGTCTTACCCTTTTTCCGCGCACCTTGCGCCGCAGTCACTGTTCGTTCGACTCCTCGAGCAGGACGACGTACTCTCGAGGGATACCACGCAACGTTCCACGAATCGAAAACTCGGATCGCGAGCGTGCTTTGTTCGCTGATTACGATTACGCAAGGAGGAACACACGGAGGACGGGGTGCGTGAAAATCGAGAGCGAAACACGAGTCCAGCGCGCAATTCCGGGAAAACGACTCTCGCGCCGGTTCTGTTTTCCTTTCCTTTTTTCGCGTTACGTGCCCTCCCGCTGATCAACGCGAGTGCCACATTTTGCGTTCCTTCCGCGCGTTTCCTTCCGTTTTGTTGATCGCGACGCGACCGCCACCACCGCCACCAACCCCCACCACTCCACCCGCGTAACGGTCGACTCGGGTTTTTTCGCCCTCTGTTGTTACTTTCAACGAAGTCGAAGCGTTCGTGGAAAACATAAGAAAAAAACAAAACGGCTCGCGCCACGCCGTTTCGCAGAAATTTGTATTTCGCGGAATCTAGAGAACGCACGTCCGTTGTCGCGTTTAAAACCTCGGCCGGATCGGCGACGATTGATTTTCCAGCGATTCAAGTGAAATTGTACGTGCGTTGATTTATCCCCTGGTGCATACGCGGGAATAGTTTTTATCGTTCTTCATTTGTGAATATATCTTAACCGGCAAACGAGGACGAGGATTCGTCGCAAAATGCGATTCTCGTGGGTGTTTTTCGGCATGGCGTTAATCGCCATTATCACCGTGGCAGATTGCAAGAGAAAGTTCGACGGTGACTTCGAATTTGCCGAGGAGGTGAGTACCCGATTTTTATTGCTCTAACGACTATGCGCGTTCGCACAATCTTTCACTCTCGCGCATCGTCCAATCGGACGATTGCTTTATTTTTCTATCTACACGATTTTCATAGATTTCAGATCAATATTTTTAGCGGTGTCGATGAAACTTGAAGAGAGAAACAAATATTTGGCCCTTCCGGAGATACATGGCGCGTTACACGTGCCGAAAAGCTTGCGGCGCGTAGAAAACGCGGCGGCGAGTTATCCGCATTGCTGCAAATTTCAAGGGTGCGGGTCACGACTGTTTTGACGGGCGACCGGCCCGCCGAAGCAGAATTTTTCAGCTATAAACTGAATTAATTAATAACGCGAAAAGCTTGTTGAAAAAAAAATTGTTAACTCGTCGTTTAATATTTTCGAAATGGACTAAAGAACGATTTTTAATATCATCAGAAAATACTTGTTACGAATTACTTTTTAAATATTCATTAACAGACTGCAAATTAAAAAATTGAAATATGTTGAAAAAGGATTGAAAATATTTTGAAAAAAGTATCAAATATAATTAATATAATTGAATGAATTGAATAAATAGATTAATTGATTATAGAGGAATATAATTTAAAAAATGAAACGAAAACTATTGAACAATAATCTAAACATATCGAAAACATATTTTTGAAAAAAAACTTACTAAATTTCTGTAAAAAAAACAAATATTGAAAATATTCATTTTTGGATAATAAATTAAATATATTGCGTATAATAATTTTAAAAAAAGTTATTACGAGTCTATAATTCTCAGAAGGATCTGAATGCATGAGAATTAACGGTCTTCGAAACGTTGTTCGACGCTTTTGAAGACTTTTTCATTTCGGATTTGATTCAATATCACTACTTCGTTTGAACCTTTTTTCAACGCGTTTTCAAGTCTCTAATTGATTCGAATTTATTCCCTTCGGATTCCTGTATACTTTAGGGTTTTCTTGTATTCATTCACCACCAAAACCGTTCACAAATATGACCAATCGACCATTTGCCATTGAGCACAAGATTAACAAACTTTCAATGAAAATCTCGCTTTTATGAAACCGGAAAAAACCGTTTGTGTTTCCTAACACCGTAACGTCGCGATTCCAACGTTATTGCGCCCTTCGAATATCGCGCTGTTACGCTCGCGTTTCGGCAACGTCAAAAGGACGAGAGTGTCAGAGATAATTCGAATTATTTATTCATTAATGGTAACGAGCTCGTTCGTGCTTCTCGTACGCGATTTCCACCGGGTGTATCCATGGCTTATGAATATTCCCGTTTGTAAGAGGCTTTGAGTCATATTCGCTAGAAAATTGGCTGTAAAAGGCTGGTATTACAGTCGCGCATCCACTTGTCCAAAAAAATGCTGGACACGCGAATACATTACGCCCGCGTCCACCCCGAAATTTTCGTTAAAATACTTTCCAACCCTTTGGGCAGGTTATAGACACGTACAAACGAAACATAACCTCGCAAATGTTCAAAATTCGTTTTTTCGGCCGCGTTTAATTTCCAATGAAAAAAAAAATCGAGTTTCTGTAGAATTCATAAACGCAGAACACGATACTTTTATTGTACGATGAAAATGTTTAATCGTTGGAAAATCTCGGTTTCAATATGTCGACTGATAATCTCGTATTCGTGTGGGCCGTGATCCCTACGTGTCGTTAAGGGATGATTTTTTTTCAAACGCTAAAGACGTCATTCTATATTTATGGAATTTATGGGATTTATAGGCTGAACATTAACTTATGGTTTCGAAACGATAAATTCGAAATCACAAAAATTCATGGTTTCGAATGAGATTTTTTATGGTTTTCGAAAATCAACGGGATTGTCATGCAAAATTGTACTCGCGATTTGCACTTGTCGAAAAGAAATATATTTAGCGACGAAATTTTTTTTCGTTTCCTTATGGGTCATTATTATACAAAATAATGTATTTTATTAATTATTAAAATATTTCATTAGCGAAATAATTAGTGATTAGCTAAATGAAAATCCGAAAAAAACATTTGTATAATTTTAGTAGCTGAACTCTGGGAAAGAAAATTTGCAAATTAAAGAAAAAATTGTTTTCTATGCAATCTAACGATGCAGATTTCTATCTCATGCTACATTTACTCAATTCGTTGATTAATTTTTACTTGATAGAGGTTCGTAAAGAACTCGATTAAAATTCCATTCTGCTTAAAACGATATTATTTTCCGATTTATATATGTGAATGATATTTACTATTGTTTAACCATATAACTTTATATGGATATTATTTATTAATATACGTATAGAAAAATATATATATGTTTTATTTATATAACGTTCATAGATATGACATTGAAGTTTTGCATAGTTAGAGGTCAAAGAACTTTTTTTCTCTTTTCTTTATTTGCATTAACACAAGCTTTTTCTTTTACAGATTATGGGTGGATATCTTCGTTAAAACTATGTAAAAAACCAAAATCGGGAAAAGAAATATTTGAACATTCGAAAACAATGAATTTCTGTTTTTTTTTTTCCAACGATTCGAACTTCAATTTTTTCTCAATATGCGGAATATGAATTTTGATGGATTTGAAATTCGCATCGCTGCAATCCAATGAAATTTTTTTCTCGTATTTTTATTTCCTCAATTCGATTATTTTGCGAAATATTTGTTTTCAGATTTGCGAATCTTTATAGATTATCACTATAAAGATTTGAATAAGTATTGAGGTATCTTGTTTACGATTTCGGTAAAAAAAAAAAAAAAAATAGAAATATTGAAAAATAATCATTTTCGTTGCGCCGCAACGTTGCGAACTTCAACCTCATGAATTTTGATGTTGAAACGCGACAGGACATTTATCATTTTCTTATTTTCATGATTGTCCGAAACGACGTATTTCCGATTTGTCACAAATTGCTGATTGAGAATCTTACAGAACAAGTTCGCATGATTTTAATAACGATTTTTATTTTAATAACGATTTATAACGATTTTTTAAACCGATTTTTATTTGGGAAATGAAAAAAATATATATATATATATATATGTTTCCGTCGCTTTTCAACAATGGAATCTGCAACACCATAACGAAAAATATCGTTTCGTTTGAATGATGAAAACTTTATTGCGATCTTTTTCCTGTCGCGCTCTAAACCGCGTTGAAAATACTACGTCAAAGTCTGTTAACGTCTACGTGAAGCCATTTTATAACCGCTTCATAAATCTTGAATCCGAAGATCGCGTTGCCTCGTGAATTCGTGCGTGATGTTGAAAATGAAATTATTCCTGGGTGCGCAATTTGCATATGCGAATGAGTAATACCGAAGCGAGTAAGATTCGCACAGGTGCTTGACGGCTAATGAAATATCGGATAAGAGAACTTTCCGATAAACCGGTGAATTCGATTAAAATTGAAGTCGGACGAGAGTTTCCGTATCCGGAGGGACCATTATTCCTGGAGTACTTTGCGTCACGCGTTATCGGCCTCCCGGGCTTTTCGTCAATTTCAATCTCTCTCTCTCTCTCTCTCTCTTCCTTATTTCTTTCCTTTTTCAACTTTTTCGTTTTATCACGAGGTGTATTATCATCCATTATTGGGACGTTGAATAAGTTCTCGCTGTTTTTCAACGAACAGCGAATCAACCGTACCCCAGAGCTGCGCGCGTGTAGTTTAAGAATTGGCCGCATCCCGAGTACGATCGGTACGTTCGATCGGAAAACTGGTTTCTCACGGATTTTCTGAACGTCACTTCAGAGTTTCATCAAGTTTGACCAGGCAATGTCAAATTGACAAACGAACGGTTGTCTTCTCTCCAAATTTGCCGAGGAATCAATAAATTTTCATTTCGCGTTCTTTCTTTTCGTTTCTTTTCGAAAATTTCCCAAAGAAACGAAAAGAGGGTGAACGAATCTTTCTTTCGTTCACCCTCTTTCCCTCTGTCCTTTTCTTTCGTTCTCCCTCTCGTGCCCACGCGTACGAATACATATTAGGGTGAAAGGGAAGATTGTAAAAATATTCATTCCGTATCGTTTCTCCTTCTCTTGTTTCATCATATTCCTGCTGGTTCCGTTTCTCGGCCGGAGGAGGAAGCGAAGAAGGCTTCGGGATAATCCGCGTTAAGTCTAAGTGGCCGCAGAAAGTCGAGTGGCGACCCTTCGCTGATACTAAATAAGTGAGACAGCACTGCGAACGTCATTTGCAACGTTCTTTTTTTTTTTTTTTTTTCTCTCAAGAATATGAACCTTAAATCTATTCAATTTTCTCTCTTCCTCTGCCTTTTTAGTTTCCGTACTTCTTTTGTCAATTCCTCAATTTGTATTTTTATTTCTTCGCTTCCTCCCGTCCTATCTTTTTACTCTTTCTTGCGCTCCTCCGGTGCTTCACGGGGTCTTCCTCTTTGTTTTTGCCCCTCTTGTATTTCGCTTTCAAGCCTTCTTTTGTTAATCGCTTATTTTTTTTTTCGCTCGTTTCTTTTCGCTCTTTTCTTTTGTGTTCTTAACTCCCTCTCTCTCTCTCTCTCTCTCCGGTCGATTACCGCTTTGTCACTTTTTTCTTCCTTCTTCCTTTTGCCCTTCTTCATCTTTTTCTCCATCGTTTCTTTCCATTGGCTCCCTCTCGTTCCCTCGCTTTTTCATTTTCTCTCACCCTACGTATTTCGCTTCCTATTTTTCGTTTATTCCCCCCCCCCCTCTCTCGCTTTCCTTCCAGTTCTCGCTTAGCTTCTCTTAATTTCGGTATTCTCGCTCGTTCTCTCTTTCCCTCTGGTCTTTCCCTACCCCATCGCTTCTTCGGGTTTCACTGGCTTCCTGGATTTGAACGTTTTTTCTTACTCTCCTCTTACCTCCGAGCCTTCTTTCGCTCTGATACTAATACACCTCGTGGGGAATATAACGAAGCGCACCTCCTTGAAGATTACTCTCACTCTCGTCCGCGAGGGTACGTTCTCGAGAGCCTCTTAAGTCCCCGGTCTTATTAAGGATATATAATACACCCCGGACTTAGCGACTTTCGGGAATCGCGCACCCGCGATCTCTCGAGTGAATCATTTATTCAGTCTTCCTTCTCATTTACTTATCCACATCGATCCAAACTGAACTTTACTCACGGCGCGGTGGCGGCTCGAACGATGGTGCGGAGAAAGGGGCGTATCGTAATAGAGAATTTTCCATTAATTTCACCGCTTCAATTACACTTGAATAGACGCTTCCCTAGCGTCCACGCTTTTACCTCTTTCGCTTCAATGCAGATCCGCAGTTTTTTCTTTTTCTTATCGTTTCTCGAGCATTCTCGCATCACGGAAAGCCGACAACCACTTGCCGTGAATTGACGGTTTGTTAAAACGAGAAGTGTGCGTTTGGTTATCCGATAAACTCTCTCACAGCTTGGCCGATGAAACAAAAACTGGTAAGCCGGGTCTCTTTGAATGAAACATAAACAAACAAAAAAATGTACTAAGATTGGAAATTTTGCTAGGACGAACGTTCGAACCCCCGGTAAAACGTAAGGAAGAAAAACCCAGAAACTGGACAATTTCGAATGATTATACTCGAAGTTAACAAAAACAAGAACGAAACGGAGACACTCGGAGCAACCGTGGATCCGGACTGCGTTCTTTTGGCTGAGGAATGCGCCCGAAAAACCTGTTTCTCTCCGTGTGTAACGTCATAGGGAGATCGAAGTTGGAGGAGAGGGCGAGAACGGTGCAACGAGAGGTGAACGCATCCACGGCCAAAAGTCAACTCGGATCCTCCTCGAGGAACAAAGATCGACGCCCCCCTTTAAACGCATTTACACTCACGCTTCGTAAATCCGCGTCCAAACGTTTCTCATTACGATTTTCGTAAAGTCTCGATTATATCGATCTTCAAATTCAATTTTTTTCGAGTCGAATCGATTATTTAAGAATATCGCAACGTTTTATTCTTGAAAGTGATTGTTGCGGAAGGTCAGGATCTATGGTGGAAGTTTTTGATGCAAAGAAAATTGGGAAGTCGTTGAACTTCGAGGTTTACACGAGGTTGAAGTTTTCGTCGTTGGAATTCAACGATGATTCATTCTTTCAAATTCTTCGATATTCATTTCGCTCGATTCAAGCTATGAAAATTACACGAATGCTTTTTTCCGCATTTTTATTAATTAGCTGTGATTTTTATTCGCGAGAAATGACTTGGATCAATGATGAAAATAAACAAACGTAAAGATAGAAGAAACAATATTGTTAAATCCTAACGATACAAACTTCAGTATTATATGTTTTCATAGTTCAAGCTTGGAAGTATTTTCTATAAAGAAAATTTATTTCGCGTTATGTTTCGTTGACGCTGGGTCTCAATTCGGATGATCTCTTGTGCGAAAGCACATCCACGATCGGAGCCGGAAAATGTATAGCAAACAAAACAAATATAAAGTACGAAATATTGTTACGACGGGTTTGCAAAAATATGCGATATTACACGGTAATTCCACAAAACGAAACAAAATTTATGGATTAATGAATTAATGCTAAATAAAAAAAAGATAATGAAATAAGGTTCACGATAAATAGCAGGATTTGGGTATAAAGTGCTCGATATAAAGGAATCATAAATACACGAGGGAGAAAGAGGGTGAAATAATACTGAAATATGTATCGCGATATTCGTTCGAATGGAAAACTTCGTATTCGTGTAACAAAGGGGGAAAAAAAAACATTTTTCGTTGTTTCATTTTTTGCTGTTCTATAACTTTCCGGATTATGCGCGATATCGTTGTGCTTTTTTTTTTTATTCAAAATGAAAGTACCAGTGAGAGATAGAGAGAGAGAGAGAAACAGACAGACAGAACGGACGCAAGCGAAGGATAACATTGTTCGAAAAAGCGTTGGCGAACACGTCGCTCGTGCCCACGCCACCGCACACGCACTTTGCCACCCCTCGTATTTCCTTTTTTTCTCCAATATGGTCGGATCGCGGCTTTCGCTCTCGCAATTATGCGGAACAGCAGCCGCTTTTATTTAATACTCGACCTCCACCCGGTTATGCTAACACGCACGAATCCGTTAATGAATAACAATCGTCGCGCTCGTATGCGATGTATTCATAGACGCGTTTCTAGCGATGGATGCACAAATCTGCAATTATTGGTAGTGTTGTTTTTTTTTTTGCGTTTTTAACGTTGCCGCGTGAAAAGGCGTGGCAAAAACAAAATATAACTGATGGCTATTCTTATCTCAATGTCCAACGAATGATTCATTATTTTTGAAGCTTCGTTGATATTGTTGACTTTTCTTTTTGTTTTGGTTATCGCTTTGACGTCCATTTTTCAAACGAGCCGGTTTGCTTTTTCGACTGCGCATGAAACCGCTCGTTATTGGTTGTCGGAATAGATTGTTGTTTTGATAGAGTATATACGAAGTATTTTCAATAGGCTGGAAGTTTACATTGTTGGAACACAATGAAACAGCTGCGGATTAATTATTTTCATAATTACGTTTAAAAGAAATAATTGCCTGAATTTTTCGCGACTTCTATTGTATTCCAACGATCCAAACATCAATTACGTCCAAAGAGACAAATTTGGTTCACGTTTCGTTCGAGTATCAGTTTTCAGGCTCGAAAGATTCGATTTCTACGGAAGCAATCCAGTGACCTACCAATTTTTGTATTTTTTTTTTTACGGTGTGTTTTCAAGCGTTGGGTTGAAAGGGATGACTGCCTCCGTTCGAACAAATGGTAATCCTTGTAAGTAATGCCTAGGGAATATCGCAGATGGAATAGGATTTCCCGAGTTCATTCCTTTCAAGTACTTCTCAACCGCTTGAGCAACACGCAGTCTGGCGTTGTCGCGGTGCACAATCAACTTGTCATGGTGAATCTCCTACTGCTGCCTCTTCTCGTGCAGAGCTCGCTTAAAACCCATCAATTGCAGTCGATAACGATCCCCAGTGAAGATCTACAGTTCCAACGTTCCACGATATACGACAGATCCTTTTGTGTGTTTCTTCACACTCGTTGCGGTTCATTAGGGTCGTCTTTATTTTTTGATCATTTCGGAATTCCACTCCTCGAACCGGCCAAAAGATTACTAATATGTATTAAAACGAAGTACGTAAAAGGCGCAGCCTGTGACTCAATTTTAAAGGGTGCAGCCTAATGAGTGAATTTTTTCATTTAATTAATTCAGGCGTATACGGATCTATTCCTTTCTGAAAAACGTTGAAGGATAAATTACAAATTAAATATATAAATTTTCCGTATATTTTTATTAATTTTTATATTTATCATTAATATAATGTTAAATATAAAAAAATTAATTTTTATATTTAAAAATTTTTATATTAATATAACGATAAATATAAAAATGAAATAGTAATATTCATGATTACTATTTCATTTTTCATTATTTTCTTATGATAAAATGTTTTTTTTATTAATTTGCGTATTGATAAATAAATTGTTTTTTTTTCAATTGAAAAAATAATTATTTGTCCATGATTAAACATGCCACTGCAGATTGTTATTTATGAACAACACGTTTATAAAATAATAATTCTATAAATAATAACTTTAATCATCACATTTATTATAATTGAAATAAATAATTATTGTTATATAATAATGTAAATATTATTAACTAGTAACATTTTATCCTAAGGAAATCATAAAAAATGATATCAACCTAAAGGGTGGACACAATTTTATAAGTGATACGTTGTAACGCGTCAGTCATCAAAAACTTCAGTAAAAGCATCGAATAAATAAATAAACAAATAATCGTACA
>JAPYZI010002889.1:0-20580 GCA_030523105.1 Ophioninae sp. A BG-2022a | reverse complement strand
AAAAAAGAGGCAAAGGGGTATGTATGGAAAAATTTGCAAAAATCGATGGTCCAACTTTGAAATTCTGCCAAAAATCGAAAACTCATCGGATTTTAATGATTAAAAAAGCATTTTGACGAGAAAGTCATAACGAAGAGATTGAGCACAAAGTGGAGTGCCAAATCCCAAAGGAAAAGAAGTTATCCGTGATTTAGGGAAAAAACTTTTTTGCCCCAAAAATCGAAAAAAATTTTGGATTTTTAATATTTTTTTTATTGTTCCATTCCGATGTAACTTTGTCCCCTGAACACAAATATACCATTTATTTCCCCGAAAACCGAAAATTTCGAGGGAAAAATGTGGAAAAAAATTATTCTAGAACCGGTTTTCCCATTTTCCCATTCTAATTTTGTACTTCGGCAAAAAACTCGGGGATTTTCGTAATTAGCAGAAAATTTACGATTAAATAGACCCTGTTAAGAGTTGAAAAACTAAAAATAAAATATCGAAAAATTTTGTTTTCGTTGCGACGAAACTACGATCGTCTTTTCTCCACGTGGCGCTCGTAACGAATCCACATGTACTTAAAGGAGGTGCCGCGTGGAAAGTTTTCAGCGTGTTCGTCATTCCTTTAGGCCTCTAGCAATTTTGCCGGTCCGAAATTTGCTTTTTTTGCACACTTTTGCTTTTCGATTCACGTAATCACTTTTACTTTCTTTCCTTTCTTAATACTAACACAGACTATTTTAGGGTACATAAATAATTGATTTTAGAAGTGCATATTATTTCTTTCACTTCGATCATTACAAATATTACTATTATTTGGCAGACATAATTGTTCGGTAACCTAAGATTGCAATTACGGTCCGACCGCTTTTAATCATGTCCAGTTGTTTCGTTATTCTTCATGTCATTCTCTATCGTTATGAATGTACGTGAAAAGTTTGGGGTTTGGAAGAACAACGATGAGTTCGAATAAATTTTCATTTTTCAGCTTCGATGTTTGTCATGATAAACAATGTGTTTATAAAAACAAACAATTCATCTCAACATCAATCAAATATGTTGATTTTAATAGTTTCGTCAATAGTGATCCATTGATGGCGCCAAGCATATAGCAAGATTCATCGGGAAGCCCGCGGTTTGATTTACGATATAAAATAAAACACCACTTTGATAAACTTTTCTCGATTCAATGTGAAAGGACGTAGAGATAACATTACCCAAATTAATTGTTCCAAGTGTATCGCGTGCAATGTACATTATTCTATAATTATTTACACGATCTCGTCCGTTAATTAATTTCCATATACTCTTTAATTTCGTAAAAGACCATTCTGCGCTGCAGTTGCTCATTAACGCCAAGAAAGCTCGTGAGAACATGTCTACGTTTGAGAAACATGACTTTGATGATATTTCTATTATAAGTTTATAAAACTGCATTTCAAGTGCTTTCTGTTTTTCATTGTAAATATGAGCACCCACATCCGTTTCAAGTAATTCGCCGAATTGTACAGGGACGATGCCTAGGTTTTCTTTCAAATCGTCTCGACAATTATTGACGATAGTTGAAGTTCGTCTCAAAATCTTTTCTGTCGTTAGAAGTTTCCGGAGTATTGAAAATACTCCCGTTATTTGGGGTAGGCTTGCACGCGTTTAAAATACGGACAATTTAAAAAGCATTTTAGTTCCGAATTCAGCGGAGCAGAATACAAATCTTTCATATTCTGCTCGGCTAATCGTCAAAAATACTGGGTTCGCAGAATTTATTTTTCCCGCTATATGGCTAAAATCTGACAATAAAACTGTAGTGGTTGTATTTCCTCCCTGCATCACGCGTACTATCCTTTCTTCCTGTGGAAATTTTATTTCAGTTGTTATTTATTTGTTTCTGGCGTTAATAAAACACGGTGGTTGGAGAGTTTGATCTTGACAGAGACGAAGAGATTGAGTTTAACGTGTTCGTAGTTGTGTCGTCAAAATTAAGGGGCAAAATACAATGTCGTTACGAAAGGTCGTATCCTGTATGATTATGAGAGGGAATTGATTGTTTTATTGTAAATTTCACGAGTCTCAGGGCAATTGACTGACGAGCTGATTCGGAAATAGCAAGAGGAAGCGCCTGTTTCCGAATCAGCCGAGTCTTTTATGGCTGTGTAAAGCGTTTCTTATGTATGTTTCAGGATGGTTTCGCCCCACCGGAAGAACTGGAAGGTGACGGTCTCGCACCAGACGATGAAGAGCAATATTAACCCCCTTCACCGATACCCCTCTCCCCCGTTCATTGTACAATCAAAGTAACAAGATCAAGATCACATGGAGAATTTTATTTCACGTTGGTGTTCGCTAAGTTCGTGGGCCAGTATTCTACCATCCCCCACCCCCTCCGCGCCCCTGTTTTTTGACTTCGCGAAATTGCTTCGTTGAAAATAATTACCGGGAAATTCAATTAAGAGTTTATTAAACATTTTGCAAAGACAAAACGAACCTCGTTTTCAAAGTAGCACAACTCAAATTAATCGAGATAACTTTTGAGATTCATCGATAGCCAAGATCGTTTCGATCGCTCGTAAATCTTCGCGTATGTTCGTTTGAAGCGGCGTTCCGTTTTTTATCTGTTGTACTCTTTAAAAGAAAAAAGCAAGTTTACTCTAGTCTCATCCTGAGCAAGAAAATGGATTATAAATTGCAATTAATTGTGTAGCATGATTATTCTTTTATATTCAATATAAATAGGTAGTTGTGTCATGAGTTGTTGTGATTTTTATCCGTTTTGCTTGTTTGCCACGTCGAAAAGAAACAATAATGAATGAGGCCTTTGGGGGGTAGTTGAATGAATCGAAGATACGTCCATTAGTCAATCGCCGTTTTACGGAAGTAAAATTGTCTTGGAAATAAGCAGAACATAATATCGAAAGAGAGAAAGAACGTGTTAAAACTGGCTTGCCTAGCCTCCAAGGTCTGAGCTATACGGAACATGACATATTTTTTGTAATTCTCATTATATTTTTCATTGATATAACGTATATCTGTTATATCCACGTATTCCTCCGTATTCCACGAAATTCATTTTGAACCATTGAGTCACCGGATCAAAGTATAACAACGACTGGATGAATTTGTAGAATTTTTGGCCTGCTGTAGCAACGTCCAACTGAAATCAATATCTTGTTGATTTATAATCGTTTTGGTTTTCTTTTTTACCTATTGCTGTTCGATTGAGTAACGTTGGAATAGTTTCACCAACGCTAATCGTGAGGGTTTTCAATGGTCCGTTGATACTTTGTTTATCATACAATTCACCGCTGCACTTGTCAACGTTTTTTTACATCTTGCTCAGAATTATGGCGGTCTCTGATTCCTCATTTTCGCCCTTGCTTCGACGAATCTATTGTCTTTGTGAGACTTCATTATACAAAACGACCATAATTAAGAATTCCTTCACACCTGCTGATGCACACACATGTACACCTATGGAGACAGAACGAGCAGGGCTTTATTCGTAAAAACGATTGAACAACGATATTAAGATAGATATTATTCGAATACGTGAATGCTCCCAGTATCGTCTTCGAAGTTTGTTGAAATATAGAGAAAGAAATCACTCGCGAACACGGGTTGAACATTTTGTTTTTCTATCTTTTTTCTTTAATCAAGGGGGCTCTTATTCAACTTGAAATATCAATTCTTGAACCTGCCGGTTTTCATAAAAGCTGTCAACAATTTCGACGGCTACTTAAAGTGAGACATTAAAATTGAATGAATTCTCGAAAGAGATCGAACATGTGTTATAGAGAAACATTACATCTCGGAAATTTCGGTATAATTACGTTTATCCGCAGTTCGTGAATTGACAAGGTTGGCAAGGAGTCTCCGCACTTCACACGCCCCTTCGATCGGATTTGCTACGGGAGATAAACACCGATCTGGATTAAACAAGAAACTAAAAATTTCTCAAGCACAAAGGTACAGCCCCGTCCCAATTTTCCCGGAGCAATGGAAAGCCAAATACTTATCGCCTTTGAAGAAAAAAATACACACGAGAGTAAAAAAAAGAAAATGAGACGAAAAGAAAAGAATTAAAAAAATTAGTAATACTATTATATTAGAAGGAGCGAGTGCGTGGTACATAATAGCTGGAGAGAAAGTTTAACGGAATGTGAGAGAAGCGAGACAGAGAGAGAGAGAGAGAGTGCTTCATATTCGTCGCATTACTTGTTTGTTTGTTTTTTGTACTATTGTCAAAATATAAGAGCGTGCTTCAATCGAAGTATTTCGAAGTCTGATTCTCGCGACTGGCAGAAAAATGCGGAGGTCAACGAAACGATACGATCAGCGATTTTTATCGATTCGATCTCTTGATTAGATTTATCCACACTTAGTATAATCTTCTTTCTTTTTTTTTTAATTAGTACTCTGACAAAGAGATCAAAAGCTCCCTGTGCTTTGTGTGTTTATTACATTATTTTTCTGTGACCAGCAAAAATGAACGAGCCGAAAAATTTGTGAAATGCTTATTCGCAATTGCCACACATTTTTCTTGTTTCCTTTAATCGTGTAATAAACATTCAATAAAGTCACATTCGCTCGTTAATTTGTAGAACATTTTTTTACCAAGAATTTTTATTCGAGCTGCGAATGTCAAAGGCCGTCCTAGTCGTCCAGACACCTGACACTGTAGATCGGTGAATAATTTCGCGATCGTAGGCTAGCACCACTCTGTACTGGATCGTGAATGAATAAACGAAACCGTACAACAAACTCAAGACATTACTAAGAATTCTCAATCGATTGATGACTCTGTTTTGGCATCTGATTTTTGTATTTGGAGAAAATATTTTAAATATTTCATTTGTATATGATTTTGAATTATCAATCATAGTTTTGAGTTTGTTTCAAAGAATTTCAGAAAAAAGAATAATTTTTTTTAACAGCAATTATTTTGAATTCTCATGAATTGAGAAATATTATTGTTAATTCTTCTGCGATTGTATATAAAAAATAGGCATTAGGGAACCTTACTTTAAAAAGCATTGTTATTTTCGCCGAATCTCATCTGAGCAAGCTGTGAAATTGGAAAACAAGAGTTGCGCTACATTTGACAAGCAAGGAATAAAAAGGTTATTGTGAAACGAGAAATGGCGGAGTTCTACGATATTTTGAATGGTAGATCAAAGAGAAAAGTTTTACCACCGATCTTCGATGGCAGTGAGCTCAATCTGGAAAGGGAGAAAGAAAATCCCTTGTGTAAATTTAATCTGGACAAGGTAACCGCTAATTGTACTCTGAAAAGCATTCCAAATGGCAACTTTTTGAGATTAACGATGTCGCGTTTAATTACAGATACGCGCTCGGGAAGTCCGCGATATGTTGGAAGTAGCAGCGATTGAGACGAGAAACAAGGAGTTTGAAGACAGCGATAAATATCGTTCCTCTTTCGTGTGCGATCTCGGACCACCACAGGATTTTTATTTGACGAAGATGCAGCATTTTGCCGAGCGTTTACCCACGGTTGGACTTACACCGGTCGGTTCATTTTTTCGAGAAATATTTCTGAAAAATAACCCATTTTTTTATGCTTCCGCAATCGCTAGACATTATCGTAATTTCGGTGAATTTGCAATCCTATTTTGTAGTAGTTCAGTAAAACGGCAAAAAAAATGGAATTATTTCCTCAAAAATAAATCACCCGATTTAATTCAAATGGGCTTTGTGCGAAAATATAAATACTGACATCCATTTCGCAACATTAATTGTAAATAATATATCGCGTACAGTCGGTTGATTTGAAACAAAAATTTTTCAAAAGATTCAAAAGTTTTGAAAAATGCCGGAAACGAAAAGCATTAATTAAGTTTGTTTGGGTTTATAAAATAGGGCAAAATTAATAAGCTACGGCACCTAATTTCATTAGTGCGTGATCCAACGCGTACATGAACGATTTTCGTACTTTCGCACAGGCCTGGACGAATAACATATTGCGTTTGGTGCCGGAACATTTGCGAAAAAAGTATGATGAACTATTCGCGACTCACATGAAAGAGACGACGGATCGTTACCACGAGACAATGCACGATCTGGGAATGCAGAGTGTCGTATCGAGAGAATGTGGTTGCGATTGGCCGGACATCACTGATCCACCGTACAAACTTTTAGGTCGAACCAAAAATTACGAGAAATTCGTAAGAAATCGATGCAGACTCATGGCGCGATATTTCATACCCCACAAATTGATAAAAAATATTTTCACCAGAGCTAATACTCTGATGCAAAAGTGTATATGCGATTTTGGGCATTACCGATCCTTGGGATTTCTCACTCTTCCGAGGTAATATTTTACAAGCTGATAACGAATGTTAATTATTTTTCTCATTAATCCATGAAAAACTCTACTTACGCGGATATTAATTATCGGTGTTTTTTAATCAGATTTCTGGACTTGGTGGAAATAGATTTGAGAAAATGTGCCTCAATGATAGAGAAAACTTATTACACGGACATTGTAAAACTCGTAACGCAACCGCGATATATCCATGATATACCAAACTCAATAATTGGCAATTTCTTGCGATGTGCGTCAAAGCTACTCGCTTATCAAGTAATCAAACTGATTATGAACAGCATCGAACACTATCTTGATATTTTATCGGATAACGAGAAGAATCCATTGTTGGTGGTAAGGAAAACTGAAAGCTGGTTTATAATTATTTTTATCAATCCGGTAATTACACATAATCTATATCTTTACGAGAGCTTAATCATTGCGTTGTTGAAGTTTATCTAGGTAAGATAGAACGTTATAGATTTTGCATTGTGAATTAAGTGTTCCATAAATACATTTTCTAAGACCAATTTTCAGTGAAGGTCGACGTTTATTGATATTTATTTTTTGTGGAATTTGTACATTAATTTATTTTTACTGTGATTTAAAAAATTTTCTAGTCAATTTTGATTATCTGTCTCCAATGAGGCTGTCAAATATTTGGGTACTTTCCGTAAACGCGATTTGTTAAATTTGAGCGACTCAAAAAAGCATAAAGTACATTCGAACAATATAAACTTTAATTTCGCTGTTTCCCGTCCAAAGTTAAAATTCATAAATTGTTTGAGTTATATATTTATATCGACATAACACTTAAACAAATGAATATTTGGAAAGTGAAGAAAATAATTAAATTTACTGAATTACCAAAATAATTCACTTGTCAGTTTCGCGTTCTACGTTTGTGTTTAACGAACATTATAATAATAAACATTTAGGAATTCAATGTTCAATTTCGAAATATGAAAATTTGATAAATCAATATAAATATATAAGAACTTAATACTAAAAATTAGAATAATCAAGCGGCAATAAACTTTACAAACGTAATTCCTTTACAGATTGAATTGCAGTGCAAGGGCAATTCTCTGTATACTGTTCCCTCGATTGACGAGATTCACAGCGTTTTTCATAGGCTGCTGAACGATATTGCCAACGTTGTCCAAAACCTCCCACCGTTGGAGTCATGGGTCGATATTAAAACGGCTGAAGAGTTCATACCCATCGTTACACCCGATTGGTACCTCGAATCGTCGCATAAACGTTTGGACGAAATTTTCGAGGAACAATTTCGGCCGTTGAGGTTTTATCTCTCTGGATTCGACGAACAGTTTGGTGTCGTTTATGATGTGAGGACTCGTGATGACGTTGTCGTTTATGTCGCGCAAGAGCACACATTCGAGGATTGCCTCTTGAAATTGGAAGACTTCAATCGTGTTATACGCGACATTAATGGCATGGTGAATGAAAACGCTCATTGAAAGCTATCAGCTTGATAATAGTTTATTTTTAGCAATCAAATAATTTATTACTACTATTTCTTTACGCTGGAAGTACGTACAATGATCGTTCAGTTCTTCATATTGATTACTGTCCGTTGTTCATGTATATATTTATTAGGATAATTGTACTTCATTTCAACCACTGAATCAGGAAATTTAAAAAATGGTGTCCGATTTTTGTCAACACCTTAATTATCTGGCATCCATGATCATTTTTCCAATCATATTTTAATTGTAACTTCAGAACACATAAATGTTTGTTTTTGTTTCGACGTACAGACCGGCAACGAGTACTTTACGATTGGAAAGCTTTACCAGGAGGAGGCTAAGAAGAGTCTCAAACTCTATACGGAAGAAATTCGCGAACTGATCATCGGGCAATTAGTGAAGCGTCATAGAAATTTGAATCTTGAAATATGTCAGATTTTCGAAGGACTCAAGGAACGCTGTCTAAACATACCGTCGAACACAAAGGAACTGTTGGAATTGGGTAGGTACGTGATACATTGAATAATCATTGATCATCGGAATGTTAATGATTATGAAAAACCACATCATCCATAAAACCATTGATTTTTTTAAATTATATAAATTATGAATACATTTCTTATGCACAAGGCGTTTCTTCACTCCTTGAAACCATTATTCGCAAAAAAATAAATGACAAAGTAGCATTTAATAAATCGCTTAGGTGAATACATGATTCATGCTACGACAAAGCTCATGGAGGATCTGCGCGGAAAGATCGAGCTTTCGATTTACATGATGACATCGCTTCTCGAAATGACGTTCATCGATAAGCATCACGTAGAATTGAACAACGACACTGTCAATTGGCTTACGCGAATCAAGCCGATACTTAAACAAAGCGGAACGATGTACGAGCAGATGAAATTCGAACTTGAAGAACAGCTGCAAAGCAGAGCAACAAATTTGCAAGCCCGTGTAGAAGATATGTTCCCTAGGTATACTTAAGCTTATAACTTTATGGGAGAACGCTTTAGGTAGTTCCCCTTATTGACGTAATCAGTTTGTCAGGTAGTTGCGTGCCCTTCTTTACAATAATGAAAAAAGAAATTGCGAGCAATGCCAATTCTTTAGAAAAAAAGTCGACCATTATCTTTCGACTAGCATTGAATGACAGATTCTACAATTCCATTATGTAGGCATTTATACTATTCCTCGTTAACTAAACTAAAAAAAAATTACAGCAGGTTAAAAAAAATCTTTATACGATAAATTGTTTAACAAATATATAGTAAACTTTTCCTTTTTCGTGTAAAATTGATGCTTTGATTTTTCTACTCAATTATTTTTGTTAGAGTTTCCTTTATTTGCAAGAGGACATAATTAATTGATGACACTTTTATTGCGAGTTTCATAGATTTGTTACATTGTATATATTCTTCAGTAAACAAGTTTTATCCGCCATAGTCATTGTTACAACGAATGATGATATTAAAAATGTTTATGAAAAAGTAATGTTCATACTTGTAAAGATTGTCGATAATGGACGAAATGGACGACGCCTCTCGTATTCGCGAATACATCGAAGACATGAGAAAGTTTATCCGTGGAATGGACAGAATGGTGGAGGAAGGCGAATCCATCAACGAGGAAGAACGATTATTCCGTTTTCCATTTACTACGTATCCAAAAATTCGGGAACTCAAGGAAATCATAATGCCTTTCTACGGGCTGATTTATCGCGCTTATCAGTGGCAACGTGACTGCGGCGTTTGGTTGGACGGACCTTTCGAATATCTTGACGCGAACATAATCGACAGTAGGACCACGGAATACTTGACCGATTTCACTAAAATCGGTAAAACCTTCAAAACGAAAATCAAAATGCACACCGCTATAAGTTATCCCTACAGGTGAATATTGGCACCTCTTTACTTTTTCTTTTGCAACTAAAATATATTTTACATTCTTTTTTCGTTATGATAGCTTTGCAGGACCAGTGGACGATCCCGATCCTTATCAACATCCCGCTCCCATGAAGCTCTGCTTTCAGCTGCTAGAGCATGTTAAATGGTTCAAGGTGTGCACTTCATCGTTTTTGTCATTTTATTCGTTTATCCAATCCTTCTGAGGCTCCTATAGTGACTAAGATTATTTATAATTTCATTCCGTTCGTTTTTCGATCGCAGCTTCGTAAATGTAACAGTTCGGTATCGATAAAGTCAAAATTCGATGGACTGGTCAGTTATATATACGCGGCAGGGCAATAAATCTATAAATACATTATTACGAGTTCAAAAAATTGTGTCTTTCATCCAGACGAGGATTGACGCGATTTTATTTTCCAAACTTGTTACTGATATGCCCCCTCCCCTCTACCTTGTAACGCTACGATTATGAAATGTGAATTATTTATGAAACTAGTATTCAGCGATCACTTTCGTATAAAATTATTTCCATTGCAGTATAATAATTAGTTCCGGAAAAATATGTGACTGACCGTGCTCAATTTAAGAAACTTCCCTCTCTCATATTTTCGACAATATTTCCAATATGCTTCACGTTCGAAGAGTAACGAGGTTCTATTTAAATATTACAATTAATCCGCGTGTCTAAAAAAATTATGAAACTTTTGAAGACTTTTATCTTTCTGTTTTTCTCCGTAGCCGTACGTTGCACTGGCAAGTTGTTTCTGCAATCCCGCTTTGCGTCAGCGTCACTGGGACGAGATGTCGTTAATTGCCGGATTCGATCTGACACCCAACGCAGGCACAACTTTGCGTAAAATAATCAATATGGAGCTTATGGATGACTTGATAAAGTATGTATTCTCCATTGAAAACGTTTGTTTTTTTTTTTTTGCATTACATACATTAATGAAGCCTTCAAATAATTGAATGCTATTTGTTTGGTGAACAAAAAAATGGCTAAAGGTACGAGATAATAAGTATAAGCGCTACGAGAGAGTTGGCTCTTCAAGAACTATTCGCGAAAATGATGAAGGAATGGGACGACGTTGTCTTCGCGACAATGTCTTACAAAGATTCCGGCGTCAGTATTTTAACCCAAGTCGATGACATCGAAGCTCTGCTTGAAGAGCATATTGTAAAGACTCAAGCAATGCGAGGCTCCGCTTTTGTAAAACCGATCGAAGATCAGGTCAGGGTATTTTACGACTTGCTGCTACGCATGCAATCAACGATCGAGGAATGGACAAAGGTACGTTGTGGCCACGGAGTGCATAATCAACGAAGCATGCACAGTGCCGGGTTAGCCGTATAACAATAGCAAATCGTTTCGGCTTAAGAGTAAAGTTATTTTATATTTTACTCGATCTTTAACAGATTTTATGTTCGATAATTATTGAATTATTGTTCACTGTCCTCATTGCAGATCAACAATTAATATTAGTGACTAGAGTTTTTGCATTACCAACGAAATTTAGTGGAAAAATGATTTTTGTTCGGTATTCGATGCGATCGACGACGCAATCAATCGAATTATACGTTCCTTGTTATTGCAGGTTCAAGTACAATGGATGTATCTGCTCCCAATATTCTCCAGCAAGGACATCGTTTCCCAGTTACCGGAGGAGGGAATTATGTTTCAAGAAGTTGATGGAACTCTTCGGCGGTCAATGCAGGCTGTCTTGAAGGAGCCGCGAGTCCGAGAAACTGCTGGATCGGTTAGACCAATAATTTTCATTTGGGTTATTTCGATTATTCGTTCATTTTGTCAAACGCTACAATTTTTGAAAATCCTTATTATAGTATTTTACTGCGTGAAAAAAAACAATCATCTTCGCTTTGTTTATTTCTATCGCTTTCTTTCTTCATCGTACTTCAATTATCAGTAAATTCATTTTGGACAGATCGGTTTGTGCGAATCGATGCGAAACGCGAACGAATTATTGGAGAAAGTGAATGAAGGAGTTACGAATTACCTCGAGAAAAAGCGACTTTTCTTTCCTCGTTTTTTTTTCCTGAGCAACGAGGACATGCTGGAAATACTTTCGGAAACGAAGGATCCTCTCAGGGTTCAGCCACATTTGAAAAAATGTTTCGAAGGAATCGCCAAGCTGGGGTTCGTGTGTGGGAAACTTTTTCTTTTCAAGTACACGCATACGATTGCTCTTGAAACTGTTCCTCCTTATTATTTTGTAGATTTAACGAGGAACTTGAAATTTACTCGATGTTCAGTGACGACAAGGAGGAAGTGAGGATGGAAGAACTCATATCGACGAGTGCGGCGAGAGGATGTGTAGAAAAATGGCTCGTTCAGGTCTGATTCTTTGACTCGTGATGTCATCAGAAAGCAACTTTTTCATTCGTTCCTTACGGTCATAAAAAGTGTTACTGCCACAAATATGCTAGGTCGAAGAGCAAATGGTGAAATCAATAAGACATAAGATACTGATGAGCTACTACGATTACGAGCCTGAAAAACGGGTCGACTGGGTAAGAATTTGGCCGGGGATGGTGGTGCTCTGCGTGTCTCAAATATACTGGAGTATGGACGTACAGAATTGCTTGATAACTCACATGACATCAACCTTGGAAACTCTTTACAAGAAACTACACGCGCAAATTTTGGACATGGTCAATCTCGTAAAAGGTATGACCAAAAATTGGAAAATTAACATACGAACGAATCGGTTTAAAAATTGTAATACCTGGAATGTTGCAATCGTGAAACAAATTCTGCACAGGACAGTTGTCGAAGCAGAATCGTACGACACTGAATGCTCTCATAACGATCGACGTGCACGCTCAGGATGTAGTCAAATTGTTAATTGACAAGAAGGTTTCGAACGAGGCTGACTTTCAATGGCTTTCCCAGTTACGCTATTACTGGGAGGAAGATGTTTTCGTGCGTATAATAAATGCCACCGTAGCCTACGCCTACGAGTACTTGGGAAATTGCCCACGTCTCGTTATAACACCCTTGACGGACAGGTAAATATAGAAACCAAATAAAGGATACCGCAACCTTCCAAAGTTCTTGATAACCATCATCGACTAACGCACATGTAGTTTTTTCTGTAATGATTTTATTGAAAGCTTTTCTGCAGAAGACAGTACGGCAAACTTATCAATTAATATCCTTCCTCGTAATACTTTGTTAAATAATTTCATAAATCGTAGAAAGTTAATATTCTACGATATAAATATACAACTATTTTTTAAAATAGAATTGACAGGAGCCTCAACGAAAAGCTATTGAAAGATTGCACGAGTGTACGTCAACATGCATGAGAAATGTTCACTCTTTCATTTTTAATTTATTTGTTTATGTGCGTAGTCGTTCATAATGTGTTTCATTGCATGTCTAGTAAGTGTATTTTCTCAAAGATTTATTTATGCAGAATAATTTTTCAATATAACGAACTTTAATATATTGGGTTAGTAAACTTCGGAAATATCTGGCATTTACAGTGTTCGAACCACCGTAGGTTAATTCAACCGACGATAAATGTTTCTCGAATAGCCTTAGAAATTCAGCTTTATATCACGAAATATGACCAAGTTAACCTGCTCGTCGGATCGTTTGATTATTTTTTTAAACATTTAATTTTTCCATATTTTCGATAATATTGTTTACGAATGTCCATCGAATAATCTCAAAGATCCGTTTCCACGAAGTGAAGAATTTTCTAAAAAATAATTTTTCTTCAGTCCAAACTTTTTCGCAGTTTATGAAAATGTTTTAAGGTGTTATCGCACGCTGATCGGTGCTTATTCGCTTCATCTGAACGGAGCACCGGAAGGACCGGCAGGTACAGGCAAAACGGAAACGACAAAGGATCTTGGTCGAGCTTTGGCCGTGCAGTGCGTGGTGTTTAATTGTTCAGATGGTCTGGACTACAAGAACATGGGAAAATTTTTCAAGGGTCTCGCCGCGTGCGGTGCGTGGGCCTGTTTCGACGAATTCAATAGGATCGAGCTCGAGGTGTTATCGGTAGTGGCGCAGCAAATTCTCTGCATAGTCCAAGCCGTTCGCGCGAATCTGCAAAAATTTATATTTGAGGGAACAGAACTGCGATTGAACCGATCGGTGTACGTTTGCATAACGATGAATCCTGGCTACGCCGGTCGTTCGGAATTGCCTGACAACCTGAAAGTATTGTTTCGTACGGTTGCAATGATGGTGCCAGATTACGCGATGATCGGCGAGATATTTCTATACTCCTCGGGTTTTGGCACGGCCCCAGTATTGTCAACAAAAATCGTAACGACGTACAAACTCTGCTCGGAACAATTGTCCTCACAGTCTCATTACGATTACGGAATGCGTGCGGTGAAGACTGTTTTGACAGCCGCCCAAAACATCAAGCTCAAGTATCCTAACGAGGACGAGAATATATTGCTTTTGCGTTCCCTAGTCGACGTTAACTTGCCTAAATTTTTGGCTCATGATGTGCCTCTCTTTCAAGGTATAATATCCGATCTTTTTCCGGGTATCACCTTACCGTCACCGAATTACGAGATTCTGTTGAGTGCGGTCAGGGAGGTTGCCGAGCGGCGAAATCTTCGTACAGTGGATGGTTTTCTACTCAAGATCATTCAGACGTTCGAGATGATGATCGTGCGCCATGGTTTTATGCTAGTCGGTGATCCTTTTGGTGGCAAAACCAGTGTATTGCATACCCTGGCGGATGCACTTACTCTGATGGCAGAATGGAAAGTGGATTGGGGCGCTAAGACAGTCTATACAACTGTTAATCCGAAAGCGATCACAATGGGTCAGCTCTATGGGCAATTCGATCCGGTGTCGTCCGAGTGGAGCGACGGTGTGGCCGCGGTAGCTTTTCGTCGTTATTGCTCGGACGAGAGCAGTGACCGGAAGTGGCTAATTTTCGATGGTCCAGTAGATGCTGTCTGGATCGAAAATCTTAATACAGTCCTGGATGACAACAAAAAGTTGTGCCTAACTTCGGGCGAAGTGATGCAAATGTCCTCTGTCATGTCAATGATATTCGAAGTGATGGACCTGTCGCAAGCTTCTCCGGCGACTGTTTCACGCTGTGGAATGATCTACATCGAGCCCCATGTGATCGGTTGGCGTCCATTCGTTGTCTCTTGGCTCGAAACTATCAAATCTCACTCTTGGTCCAAGGGGAATCGAGGACTGCTCTCTGATATCTTTGATTGGCTGATGGAACCATGTCTCGAGTTCATTCGGAAACAATGTCGCCTAAGCCTGAATGCTGGTCAGATTAATCAAGTTGTCTCAACCCTAAATCTTTTTGAGATGTACATGAACGATGCGGTCGACAATGAAAGTCAGGATTATGAGTTGTATGTCGAATATTGGATTCAAGCGGCAATTCTCCTGTCAATGGTTTGGGGAGCCGGTGGAACTCTGGATCGTGATTCTCAGTCTGCATTCAACGAGTTCTACGTTTCTCTATGGAAGAACAAGATTGTGGGGCATCCAATACCTGATAGTCTCGCAGAGATAATTATTTCATTGCCAGGGGAATCCACCATATACGACAGTTACTATACCTTTACAGCACGAGGTGCTTGGAAGTACTATAGCGAAAGAGCGCAAGCTGAGAAACTAGTAGAGCCTGAGAACATAGGTCAAATGATCGTACCCACCATAGAAACTGTCAAGTATCAACATCTCTTTCTTCGACACATCAAACATCGCAAGCGTTTTCTTCTTTACGGGGAAACCGGAACCGGGAAGAGCTTCTACATTCGGGATATCATGATGAATAAACTCGACGAGGATAAATATCTACCAAACTTAATAACTTTTACCGCCAAAACTAGCGCAGCACTCACTCAAGAGTTGGTCATCTCAAAATTGTTCAAACGACGAAAGGGACATTATGGTCCTGTGGGCGATTCATTGTGTGTTGTCTTCATCGATGATGTCAATATGCCTGCAAAGGAAGTTTACGGTGCACAGCCGGCCATCGAGTTGCTGAGACAGTTCTTTGATCATCATCACTGGTACGATCTCCGAGAACCTGAGAAGGTACAAATTTTCGACACGATGTTCGTTTGCGCCATGGCTCCACCAGGTGGCAGTCGTCAAGAGGTTTACAAGCGATTTTTGCGACACTTTAATCTCTATACGATCGACAGCTTCGGCGAAGACAGTGTTTCGAAGATATTCACCACGATGGGTGTCGTTGGTCTCAAGAGGAACGGTTTTGCCAGTGATATTGTGAATACGGTTAGTGTTCTGGTGAGAGCGACCTTGGAAGTGTACCGTACCGCAACCGAGAGCCTGAGACCTACACCTGCCAAATCGCATTACCTCTTCAATCTCCGCGACTTCGCAAGAGTCATAACTGGTTGCTCGATGATCAGGAAGGAATCAGCTGACTCAAGGGTGACTTTCGTGAGACTCTGGGTACACGAAACTATGAGAGTTTTTGGTGATCGTTTGATCGACGATAACGATCGCCAATGGCTCTGCGCGCAACTTCGGAATACCGTGAAGAACGTCATCGGAGAAACCTTCGATCAGATTTTCGCGCATTTGCCGAAATACGAGGGAAGTATAAACGAGATCAGCATGAGGAATCTTATTTTTGGTAATTTCATGGATATCGATGCCATAAATCCCGAAGACAAGCTCTACAAAGAGATAATCTCGATCGAGGAATTTCGTCGCGTCGCTGAGTACTATCTCGAGGAGTACAACAGTACGCACAAAAACAAAATGGACGTCGTCCTCTTTCTTTACGCTCTTGAGCATCTTGCGAGGATTTCGCGAATACTGGCCATTCCATGTGGCAGCTTATTAATGGTCGGCGTTGGGGGATCAGGGAGGCAGTCTCTCACGAGACTGGCATCTTGCATGGCGGCTTGTGCTCTGTTTCAACCGGAAATCGGCAGCGCTTACGGCGTGAACGAGTGGCGCGAAGACGTGAAGAGAGTTCTCAAAACGTGCGGTGGCCTAGGAAAAGATCTGGCTTTTCTCGTAACCGAAGGACAAATCAAGGAAGAGGCCTTCTTGAGCGACATCGACAGTCTGTTGAATTCAGGCGAGGTGCCGAATTTGTTTAACATTGAGGAACGACAAGAAATCGTCGAGATGTGCCGCTTGGCCGCCCAGGGGGGTAATCGTAATTTAGACGTTTCGTTGCTCGCAGTCCTCGCTTACTTCGTCAATCGGTGCAAAGAAAGGTTACACGTGATTTTGTGCTTCTCACCCATCGGAGAGTCCTTTCGTCTCAGACTCCGCTTGTACCCGAGTCTCGTCAGTTGTTGCACAATCGACTGGTACGATGTTTGGCCAGAGGACGCACTGGAGCAAGTCGCTGTACGATTCACTACTGACATCAACGTCACCCAGGATGTCAAGATCAACTCAGTCGTTGCGTGCAAATATTTTCACGTATGCGCGAAACAAGTTAGCGAAGACTTTTATCAGTCGCGAGGACGCAAGACTTACGTTACCTCGGCAGCTTTCCTCGACCTCATACGAACGTTCGCCGATTTGATGAGGGAAAAACAGGAGGAAGTAATTCTCGCGAGGTCAGTCATTGTCTATTTGATTAATCCGGTTACTGATTTGAAAAGTAACGCAGACTTCTTTTTTCAGTTCCTTCATTGTATTATTGACGTAGTATACCGAATTCTTCCTCACGGGTATGCGCTGTTAGCGCTTTTACTTGTGTCCTTCCACCTCTCTCTATTCAAATACAACTTTCCACAACTTTCCTTTCCTGTTCCACCATATTTGTTCCCCGTTCAACCATATCTTCTTCCCTGTTCAATACTCTACCGGAACCTAACCCCCATTGCGGCCATAGCCGATTTGCGCTACACTATACCACCAAGGATCCGGGCAAAACAAAGTTAAAAAAGCTTGAAAAACTTGCTGCCATCTATTTTATATTCTGCCCAGGTGTGAGGAGTCAGTATTGGTAGATCAATCAAAATGTTATTAGATATCTATACATATATAACATAACATTTAGAACAGTAACATTTTGGACGATTAACCAATCCTTTTTTATTGCTAATAATTGAATAATAAGCGAACACAATTTTTCGAATTTACGTTTAAAACTTATTTAATGCGAATTTATAAGTCAACAAGTTTGGAATAAAGATTTAGCAAGTAGAAAAAATTAACAACTTCAAAATTTTATTACAGTTATGTGCAAACAGACTTTTTTCCATCCGGCATTGGTGATTTCAGAAAAATGGCTTAATTAATTGACCCAATTTTTTTACTGTCCCATTTTTATCATCTTTTCAGCATTAACATCTTTAACTTGTTTATACCGTTCCATCTCAAAGGGATCGTTATTTGGGTGGATTGGACAAGCTAGAATTCGCAGCACAACAAGTGGCAAAGATGAAGTCAACCCTGATCGCCTTGAGACCACAACTCGAGTTATCCGCGCAATTAACAGAGCGTACTATGAAAGAGATTGAAACCGAGAATCGGAGTGTTGAAACAGCGACCATTTTGGTGAAGAGAGACGAAGATGCGGCAAACATTCAAGCTAAAATTTCCGGCCAACTCAAGGAGGAGTGCGAAGCTGATTTAGCTGAGGCACTTCCGATTCTCGAGGAAGCGATCGGTACAAAAAAAATTATTACTATGCAAGATTTTTTTATTTTTTCTTCCCTTGTCCAAAAGTTCTGAAGGTAAGCAGAGATTTTAGACGATAATGCGCAATGCTTTTTGATGTATAAATTTTCGAACAGGAACTTTTAGTCAGGTAAAAAAATACAAAAAAAAAGGTCTGAAAAGCAAATGTTAAATGAATCAATATTATATTTGTCAGCGTTTATTTTATTTCCTAATAACATCGATGCTTTTCAGCAATCATGAGTCTTCATTCGCTAGATATTTCGCTTCTAATGAGTGGTTATCCTGATTTTCATTGTATAATTTTTTGTGCATTCCACTTTTTTAACAGATCTTTATTTGAAATATATCTACCCTGGTGCGGCACTGCAGTAGGTCTGAAAGTTTGAGAGATCGCTATCACTCAGTGCTAATGAGTTCAGAATACACGATTGACGAATTTCTTTACGTGCAGCTGCATTGAACACACTGAAGCCAGCAGACATATCGTTGGTGAAGTCCATGAAGAATCCTCCCGAGGGTGTCAAATTGGTAATGGCGGCTATATGCGTGATGCTTAACATTCCGCCGGACAGAGTGAACGACCCCGCAAGCGGGAGAAAGATTTTGGATTATTGGGCACCCAGTAAACGTATCCTCAGTGACATGAAGTTTCTCGATTATTTGCGAGATTACGACAAAGACAACATTCCTCCCGCTACAATGCAGGTAACGTTGGTGACCATCCGTAAGCAATAATTTGAAACAAAAGAAATTCGATAGAAAGATCGACCAGAAAAATATACATATAAATAGCAGACAAACAGCCGAAGATGAGAATGGCGAAAACAATAATTCGCTCGATACAGATAATACAGAAGACTTACATGGAGGATAAAAACTTCGAGCCGAAAATCGTAGCCAAAGCATCTCAAGCCGCTGAGGGTCTCTGCAAATGGGTACGAGCAATGGTACTTTACGACAAAGTAGCGAAGGAGGTGGCACCGAAAAAAGCCAAACTTGCAATCGCCGAGAAACAATACGCGGATACGATGGCTTTTCTAAATGAGAAACGACGAATGTTGGCTGAGCTAAATGCCAAACTGGCAGCACTGAACGATAATCTCCAAGTGACCTTGGCCAAGAAAATAGACCTTGAGACTCAGGTAACCAACATCACATTACAATTTTTCACATTACAGATAGAGTAGTAAAAACTTGAACCGACCGTTTGGTCTAGTGGTTAGCGTATTTTCCAGCAGAAAGGGAGCTCACGGTTTCGAATGCCGGTCGGGTACATTTCTTTGTGAAATATTTGTCTTCGATATCTCATGGCGAAATAAGACTAGTTTCAGAAGAACCGTAATTTAAATAAAAGGAATTGCCATTGAGAATTGTACAAGTTATGTATTTAAATAAAAGGCAATTCCTTTTATTAATTTAAATAAAGGGGATTGCCACTCGAGAACTGTACAAATTATGTATCGTTTCATCGCAGGTCACCACTTGCAAAAACAAACTGATAAGAGCTGAGAAATTGATCAGTGGTTTGGGCGGTGAGAAAGATCGTTGGTTGACTTCCGCGCAGAATCTCCAAATCTCCTACGACACTTTGCCCGGTGACATTCTTATATCATGCGGAATGATCGCCTATCTCGGACCTTTCACAAGTTCCTACAGACTTGACAACATCGACAAATGGTGGAAATACGTAAAAAGCTTGAAGATACCGTGCTCGGAAAAGTACAATTTCGTGACCGTCCTCGGATCCGAAATCAAGATCAATTCCTGGAACATTTACGGTCTACCGCGTGATTCGTTCTCAACCGAAAATTCGATTATAATGGACAATACGAAACGTTGGAGTTTGTTGATCGATCCGCAAGGGCAGGCTAACAAGTGGATCAGAACTATGGAGAAGCTCAGCGAGCTCGAAGTCATCAAGCTCACGGACGCGAAGTACATGAATTTATTGGAAAGGTGCATCGAGTACGGTGAGCATCCCCACATTTTTTATCACGTTGCACGATTCTCTTTCGTTCGCTTAAGGGAATGACGAACACGTTGAAAACTTTTGACGCGGCACGTCGTTACGTCGGTAATGACAATTTTGGGATTTTGCGTTGCGAGTAACTACCGACACACGCGAATTCGGCCGCGAAATCTCGACTTTTCGGGCGAAGAATCGTGGCAGGACAATTGCCGAGCGCTGAGCGTGCCCGCGTGTGTCTTTATGTACGTGTCGATTCGTTACGAGCGCAG
>JAPYZI010002888.1:0-24920 GCA_030523105.1 Ophioninae sp. A BG-2022a | reverse complement strand
GACACACACACAAACATATTTCATTATGTTGAAAAAATGTAAAGTAATGCCTTCGTTTATATAGTAAGTTTATATATTACTGATCTACATTACTGTGCCTATTGAACATATACAATATATATATATATATATATATATATATATATATATATTAATCTTAACAATTAATAGTTTTTAGCGCGCGGTCTCATTGCTTCCATTTGTTACGCATACAATAATAATGATGATGATCGTGATAATAATAATAATAATAATAATAATAATAATATTAATAATAACGTTAATAAAGGTGTTACAAAATAATAATAATGATGATGATGATGATAATAATAAAAATATTAATATTAATAATAATAATAATAATATCTTGTTTTCCTTGAACGTGTTTTTTTTAAATATTTTTTTCCCGTCCGACTATCTGTATATGCGTATAAAGTAACTTCAGGCTATTGTATGGAATGCCGCGTATCGGCATTACCGTTGCATTACCGCGCGCTCCACAGCGTATAAATCCATGCGAGATCCGAGAGAGAATTACTGGCCCCCATTATTGATTAAACTTACGAAGAGTTCGAACGACATCCGTTCAATGTAACGCGGCAAATATTTATCGGAAAAAAACCCCGATAAAAATAAACGAGAGAACAAGGTGGAGGAGACGGAAAAAAAAAAATGAAAATAAAAATAGAGGAATAATGAAAAGACGAGGATCGAGAAGAATTCGGCAGAAGTCTCGAGACGCCGATTATTTACACGATCGATTGCGGCGTTATCACTTATTAGCTAGTAGTTTCACTTACGGCCCTATAACGTCAATTTTCACCTAATTATTCGATCTAAAAACTCGTTCGTGGTTCTCGCCACGCACCACGCGTGCACACGGACGCAAAAGCACCGAAAAATTTGAGCACTCTCCCGTTTCCTCTTCACTTGTCTCTTCCATCGTTATTTTTTTCCCCTTTTGCTTGTTTTTTTCTTTTTCAATTTATTTTCGCTTGACTTTTATCATACTTCGCGTGCGCGATCACCGGGGAGCCGAGGCTTAAAACTAAAGGCGAAAATAAAATCTGTTTACGATACGTATCAGCTTCGGGAACTTGTGTATACGCGTGGCTTACTGGCCCTACGGAAATTTTCACTTGGGGCGAGCGAAAATGAGGAAAAAAAGAAATGATAAACGCACGAAAGAGAGGAGAAACGAAAAAGAAAATAACGGAGATACGAGAGAGAGGAGAGGAAAAATAAAACGAACGCGACAAGATCACGAGAACGTTGGGAAATCGCGCGTATGTACTAATCTACATGAATTCTAGAACGAATTCAGAACGATGTCTATGTAACGCTGTCATTGTGCAATCATCAAGCTCGGACGGTCTCGTGTCGAGTTGTCCGAGTCGTTAACTCGCGCGGGCCACACCGTATGCATACGTTTACATCCATGTGCAGGGTACCTCGAGAAATTACGTCCTAAAGAACAATCTTTATCCCCTCGTATCGATAGCTACTTTTACTAATAGAGAAATAAGAGTATTGTTTTTTTCTTCTCTCTTGTCCACCTACTTTTCGTCATTGGAATGTACCAACGTATTCTCCCTTCTACATTGCTTTCCTCACTTTCGGTATTATTGTGACAAATCCGCAAGTTTTCATTCAACATTGTGAAACGAGTATTTTGAAAAATTGTTCATTCGCGGTATCCCCGTCAGAAAAACAGAAGAGATTTGGGAATATTTTATTTATTGCGATCAAACTGTGCGAACTCCAATTTACTGAGCGGTCAAAATTAACCTTGGGTTTGTACATGTTTCGCTTATACATAAAAAGATTTGTCTTTTTTTTTTCTACGCTTGTTTTACCATTTTGCCGTGCAATGTTGATCGATCAATAAGGACTGGACGTTGACGCTTTACGTTTTCATACAAAGTTTGATCGGTAGATCGATTCGATAAAGGCAAATGTCAAAGCTCAGTCCTGATGACTCTTGATTTATTTCGTAAATTCCTAAGAGACAACCGAAATGAAAAATAATGAAAGCTTGCGGCAAAATAAAAATAAAAAAGAAATAAAAATGCTTTTCTGCATTTTTACAGAGAGTAGAAAAATTACTTGGAATATTGGTGGAACGGTTTGGATGAATGAAAATGCGAGAGCATTTTTTCCTCAATCTTTAATTCTTGTATACGCCAATTCGGTTCACCCTGTACGCGGATCAAGCAATGTACACACTTTACGAGCTCGCGGTGATCGCGGCCCCGCGGGCGATACGCGCGAGATTCTGCACATCGGATCTCCGGGAGAGCAAAATGAAAGCGCCGCGAACGAATCGTGCTTTACGATCGAACCTCGCGCCTTCACAACCGCCAGCTCTTCGGATCCAAGTGCATGTAAAAATAATTAGCCCGATGATACCGGCTTGTCTCTTTTCACATTTTTCACGCGATGAGCAAACGTCCCATTTTCGACCTCATTATTATTCTTTCTTTAATCTTTTAAAATCTTTTCCTTTTTTTTTTTAGATTTTATCTTCTAAGGAGTGAAATGACGAACGAGAAGCGACGAAGAGAGAACACGGTATTGACGGTGGTCAATATTTTTGCAGGCGAAGAACACCAAACGGGTAAGTATTGCCAGAGCTGATTATGAAATGTGCAACGTACGAGACAGAATGCGGAAAAATTGAAAAAAAAAAAAAAAAAATTCTCTTTCAATGGGTATTAGTAACTTGTATTTTTTCGGGTTGTGTACAGGGTGATTCATGGTTGTCAGAGTTCTATTTGTGAACATGTAGGGTGTGTCGTTGCGAGCCGAAACATTTTTTTTTCTTTTTTTATTCGTTTTTCTTTTTTTTTTTCAACAACGCGCAACAAAAATCGGCCGAGTTATTCAGAGTCCGAGTAGCGAATATTGGATAGGGTTCCTGTTCACGCGCGGATCGAGCGCGTGTTCGAATCCCACCTCCTAACCGGTCTATTTATTTTTTGTGCTGTAAAATATAGTGAACACGGAGACTCGCTTTTCAAGTCGGTGTAACTCAATTATTTATGTTCTTTAATTCAATAGTTGACGAACTCAAAATTCCTCATGAACAATTATATTTTTTATTCACCGTTGAACTTTGAACGCGAATGTCTCGGCCAATTTTTGTCGCGTTAAAAAAAACAAGTATTTTGCTGGATGTTAGTCACCCTAAATGTTTAACCAGACAACTCTGATGAACCGTACTGTGTATAAGCATAATATTACAAATTTGCGTAGTAAACTGTCATTGCTTTCGATTCTCGATGAAACGTTAGAGCAATCAGGAAAACTTTCATTCAATCTCAGCGAGGCGAACTTCAATCTTGTTAATGGTCAAATTTCGATTGAGTTTGCATGTATTTTACGTGTCCGCGTAAATTGGGCGGTTTTAATTTAAAAATTATTGTACCTATACATAGGACCTTTCAATATATATTATTAGGCATTAAAGTGTATCGTATGTGACAACAATATTTTTATAAAATTATAACGCATATTCCCTAATTATGTTCGAAGTACCGAGGCTCTTGTTAATATTAAATTTTGTTTTCGACGACGTTGACTCTCGTCGGGAGGATCGTGAATTTTTACATAAAATAAATTTAGAATATTATCTTTGATTCGCGAATGGTTTGCGCACTATGAAATAATGATTAAAGCAAATGCAAAAATAAAACATCGAAATTTACATTTATACGTACGAAAAATGTAAAATCATCCGACTCGATCGATTTGCTTCTTGTTTTATTCTGTTTTTATAGTCGGTTTTGCATGAGTATCTAGAGTGCGCCAAGATTTATTTTTGTAATATTTTAAGGCGTATTGAACAAAACTGGAACATATGCGTTAAAAAATATCGATCTCGAAATACAAGGGACACCTTAGTTTCGTGTACGAAAAGTGACTCGATCTCTATCCCTTTTTCCGGATGTCTACATTCGCGGATTGACCGTCGAACCGTTTGGTGGTTTTTTCGTTTTATGGATATCCCGCGTGCTTCCGATCGAAATGTTTCACCTGATAATGCGCTAATGCGAGTATGTAGTGTTCGTTGAACGAACTAAGAAACGTCGCGAGTCAATCTCATTGGAATTTAAAAATTGACTGATATTCCACCGCAATTGTATTTACAGACTTCTATTAGATATAATAGGCGGCTATTGCGTTTGTTAATGTTTTTTTTTTTTTTTTCATAAGGCACTTGGAAATGCTAATTTATCTGTACAAATGCAATGGAAAACTTTGAGGCGAATAGGCCCGACCCAAAATTCCAAATCACCGATAGACTCGATCGAGTATCAATTGATATTACGATGATAAAAAAAAAACAAAAAAAAAAAAAAAAAAAAAAAAAAAAAAAAAAAAAAAAAAAAAAAAAAAAAAAAAAAAAAAAAAAAAAAAAAAAAAAAATAGTGAGGATCACAGCTAATCTTCACACTTTTCGAAAATCCAATTTGTCGAAAATTTCGAGACTTTACAGACTGGCAGTAAATTTCAAGTATCCCATTTTCCCACATGTTTATTAGGCAATCATACATAATTTTCAATATCAATTTTGTGCTATCGAGATTCTTCAGGCACCTCTATTCTTATTGCGTGCTAATTCGAGTCTCATCGTTATATTTTTTTATTTCATTTTCATTATCATCGCATTCTCGGGATTTAATACGATCATAGAATTATTATTTTTATCGCGATAAGCTCGAACGATCAAGATGCATTTCCTGTAGGTTTTACGAAAATAAAAAAACAAACAAAAAACACAAAGGTCCGTCCGTCTCTTTTCTTCGGGGATTCGCGAATTATTTTATTTCCCGAAGGGAAATACCGATCGAATTAACGTGTTCGCGTTAATTCGATCTTCTTTCTTTTCACTCGACTGAGCATCAGTCGTTAATGGACCTTGAGAGATTTCGACAAGACAGAGACGTCGCTCGCGAGGAAGGGGAGAGGGCGGGAAAGGGCAAGAGAGTGAGAGATACGAGGAGAATAAAGAAGATTAAAGCAACAGAGCTTTCACTCCTGTGGAATGTTCGATTAATGGAATGGCGCGATTATCGTGGACGGATTCGAGGGTGCGTGTAACGGGTTTTTTCTTTTTCTTTTTACTTTTATTTTTCTTCGTCGCCCTTTCTCCTTCTCAGTCTCCTTATTCAATCAGGGAATACGACTTGATTTTTATCAAAGGCGAAAGAATAACAATTCGTAACGAAAGTGCGAATTCCTTTCTCGCATCTTAATGGTCCCTCTAAAAGCAATTTCGTTGTCCAAGATTTTTTTCCCTCTTCCTCTCGCTTTCTCCCTTATTCTCCCTTTCTCTCTCTCTCTCTCTCTCCCTTTCTCTCTCTCTCTCTTTGCTCCTATAGAACATTATTCATTTTTTCATTTACTTATTTACATAAACTACCGTTGCATCGTATCGGACGTGGTTCGAGCGACGGGAAATAATTGTCTATTTGAGAGAGATCGCGTATTATCGAATGGCTCGTAATATGACGCTGATCTAGGGTCCTGTCAGCAGCTATCATAGAGTTGCATTTTTCATCAACTCTCTTGCTCTTGCAATCGTTCCAGGTTACCCATTTATCACCGAACATCAGCTTATCAGTCCAAAACAAATGATGGAAGCAGAGAAAATAGTCAAAGATATCAAAGAGTGAGAGAAAGAGAAAGAGAAATGATCAACATCATTTCTCTCTCCCTCTCTCTCTCGCTCTGTGTTTTTCTCGGAACTGTAATTTTTTGATAAGCAACGAAATTGTTTTTTTTTTCTACATCGCCCTCGATTTGATAAATTCACTAGCTACTAGTTTTTCGATTCTTTCGGATATGAAACTTGATTTTCAGGAAAAAGGTTTTGAATAATTGTTAAAATGGATAAATTAAATTAAAAGATTTACGACCAGTGCATTTCAATGGACACATCACAGAGAGAGAGAGAGAGAGAGAGGGAGAGAAAGAGTGCCATATAGAGAGGACATGAAAAAGAGGAGGAGAGGATTGGGATTCACGCGTACTTAAAAAACGAGTTGTGTGTTCAAATGGATTAACATTAATTAATTTATCATCACGAGTTTCAGCGCCGACGAAACTTTTTTAAAAATATTTTCAACCTTGTTTCAACGGATATTAATTTCATTATTAACACGTTATTTTCCAAACAATTTTATATATTCCCAAATTTTTCACACTTTCGTTAAATATGGTATTAATTGTTCCACGACAATTTTCAAATCTCATCAAAGTCTCAAAGTGGCAACATCTCGGAATAATAATTACATACGAAATACAATCGACTAATTCAACGATGCTGAAACGGGAGTATCACCAAAATACAACAAAAATTCATTTAACCCAATTGCCCCAATTTTCCCTAAGATATATTTATTGCAAGAGAACACTGAAACGTTTTTCGGGATCTTCGACGAAAATTCCTGACTGAAAAGTGCAAAAAACATATTATTTACAAACTCAAAATGAAAGGAACGCAAAAATCGAAAAATAATCGCGCTCGCGTTTGAAGAACGCAAACTTCGAGACAGGGATGAGCTGTTGGCGGGTATTATTCAGTCAAACCAGAAGAACTGTAGATACGAATGAAAGTGGAAGAAAAAACAAGAGGGAAGGAGAAATTCGCGAGAGATAAGGCACTATAGCGATGGACTTAAGAAATTACAACGTCTAACGAACGCGCATTCTTTGCGATGCTTAAACGTTGGAAAGGCACTATAATCTATAACGAGATACATCTATCTAATATATTAGCTGTGTTCTTTTTTTTTTGTTCCTCTTTTCCCTAGTGTCAAAGTGTTTAGATATATCTATATGCATGGGTGCCATATATACATACATACAATATGTGTGTGCCTATGCAAAAACACACACACCCACTCACACTCCCTCGCACACTGACGCGCACACGCATACATACAACAGCGTAAAAATATTAATTCGTCGAAACTTGGTTCGTCATTTAATCTTATACATAGAGGTTTACGTGATAAACTGGCTCTAGCATATACTGGCATCTTGTTCCATTGTCGTCCCCGTACTTAACACGCTAACTTCATTAGGCGCATTGATTATGCACTTTCGATACTCACGGAGTATCGGATCTTCGAGAAAGAGACAGAGAGTGAGAGATTCGATTTGCAACAATGAAAATCGTTCGCAACGAAACGTATTGAAAGGTTTTCGGGGAGGAGAGGCCGGGGGGGGGGGGGGGGGGCGAGGGTACGGGATCGGGGTTTTAACGGGGTAATATTCCCAGAAAAATAAAGATTTTGAACGATATCGAAAGAAAAATAAATTGAGACGCGAAAAATTATTCTGTCAGCATTTTTTGTTTGTGAATTTTAACGCTGCATCGATAAACAATATTTCATTTTATTCTTCGCACTCGCGAAGGTTCCCCTCTCGTCGCGGCTTGTCGCTTCTCTCATCGGTATGTTATTAACTCGAGCAATCCTTTTCATCGCCATAGTCAATGAGGCTAGATCGCTATCTTTCGCGAATAAAACACGAAAGTGCTCGAGCATATTACGTGCTAAATGAACGAACGAATGTGAGCTGAGATTTCGTTCGATCCGAGTCTGAGCAATTTACAAAAACTTTTTATTTTTCTATTTTTCTCCGGCTTTTTCATCCTATCAGGTATGTGATATATACAGCCCGAAATTGCGAGGCTTTGTAGCTGACGCTGTTGAATTTTGCATTTTCACTGTAAATGGAATACGATGTATATTTTTTTATTTATTTTTTCCCTTCAATCTCAACTTTTTTCGAATGGGTATTATTATCCGAATTTTTTTTCTGTATCCAATGAGTATACTGGATCTGCGATACGGAACCCAAAAAATCGTTGATTGATTTTTCTTTGATCGAATTTTCCAAAAGCATTGGCAATTGAAAGGTGTGCCATTGCATCCCCAGGATGCAAACTTCAACGTCATCACAGCAAATCTGTTTCGACATTATCATGATGCTCTTACGGTATTTACTGAGTTGATACGAAAGGAAAAAATAGCGAGAAAGAGAGAGAGAGAGAGAGAGAGCGAGAGGAAGGAGAAGGGGAGGGTTGGAAGAAAGTAAAAAAAGAGAACAGAAACGATGTTTTATTGCTTTCGACAAGCGCTCCTTCGTTTGATCAATGAAGAAGCGTCTCTGTTCTTTTCTTCGATTTATTCCTTTCCGCATATTGAATTACCTCGATCTTCCAATCAGCTTCGAAGGGGTGACTCGCTCGGCGTCCAAACGAGTAGGGGCCATCACGAGTTATAAGCGTGACGGTAAGTGGGGAGAGGAAGAGAGACAGAAAAAAAAGTATAACGAAAGAGGCGTACGGAAAAGAATTTTGAAGCTATCTACTTTGGCACCTTTGCGCGAACCAACTACTATATATACATATATCTTCATGCGATTCATACGATTACTTCATACAGATCGGATGTAGGATAACTATACGATAAACTGGCTCCAATATTGATCCCCAATTTCGCTACGACTGACAAAAAGAAAAATGATAACAAAAAGGATACGTAAAAAGAAAAAAAAAAAGAACGAACGAAAAGAAAAATTCCTAATACTGGCTTTTTCGTTATTCAACTTATCTTTCCTTCGTTTTTTTTTTCACTCTTTTTCTTTTTTCTCAGTCATTTCCTCCGAACTTGGTTCAGAAACTCTTGGTTTTCATTTTCCACAAAGCGAGCATAGTTCAGTGATTGTCCTTACCCGAAACGCGAAATTCTTTGTGCAGTCACGAATTATTACAATTGCCTATTATTTTACACAACGGTAGTGTTTCTCTTGTTTTTTTTTTGTGTGTGTTTTTTTTTGTTTCCTCGTAAAATCACGATCACGACTCTTCTCATTTGTTTAATTTATTTAACTGAGCATGCTAAGTCCCAAGCTCCGTCACCGGAGGTTTAATATTCTCTTTACAACGTTATAACTATCGTTAATTCATCTATTATACGATATACATATATATATACATATATATACACACATATATCGTATAATATATATGTCGATATATATATATATTTATATATATATATACACATATATATCTGATATTTTCTTTTTTTTGTTTTATATATATATAATTTTTCTTTTTTCATAACGTTACCCTACTGGCTCTTATTCGTTCACGATAGATTATTAACGGTGCTCTAGACTAGTTGAGCTGGCCTTAATGATGATTTCATAAATAGAAAAAAAAAAATCTGCAAATTTCCGAGCCAACGATCAATAGTCCCGGCGAGAGATATTTTTCATTCGTGTTTCGAAAGTAGCGTTCCGCGAACGAAAAACGCGTCTGTTTTTGTTCGTCCCCGTTGTGACACGAGGACGAAACGCGATGATCGATGATCGTTCTTACTCGAATCGTAAAGTTTTTCGCGCAAGCACCAACTTTACGCCCGATTTTTTCTCTCGTGTCGCGTTTAAATGCATCACTTTCCATAATCGTGATCCCGTTCGTAATTAATGTCTAAAGTCAGTTAAATCGTACCCTCTCTTTCGAATTTGCTTTGCTACGTAGTTCCGGCCTCGTCAAGCCCCCTTTAGCCAAGTCGTTACGTTTTTCTTTTCTCTTCATGTTTTTTTTTTTGGGGCCCGACTCGCGTCTGTCACGAGTGCCGCGTGGCTCGTCTTCAGGTCCCGAATGTAAATGACACGATCTCGTCGAGATTTTTATTGTAGGATCTTCCCCCGAAAGGGTCAGGATATCATGACCGCGCCGCTGTGCCAAGATAACGAAAAAAACGACGATGACGACGACGACGACGACGAGGCGCTTGCGTCTCGTCAGTGCCTCTTCATGTGTAGCGATAGATGATCGCTGCGCGAAAACGAACGCTGGCAGAGATGGCACTTGAAGGGCTTTTGCCCCGTGTGCTTGCGATAGTGCCGCGTCAACTCGTCCGAGCGCGCGAACTTCCACGTGCATCCCTCCCACGTGCACTGATACGGCTTCTCGCCTGAAACACAATCGAATTTAATAAAACCTTTTTTTATCTTTCGTCTTCATGATTTTGATTTTTATACATAGCGCGATGATGCAATTTACAGGTCATTTTTGTATTATTTTTCATTTGCCCGTTCATTTTATATTTCCATTTCCTCATTATTCATTTTAGGATTAGACGGAATTTTCGGATTTAAAAATTTTCATGTAATTCAAGTTCCCAACGGCACAGAGAAAATGATTATTTTTCAATATCTCTATTTTTTTTCACTCAATCGTGAGTAAAATACCTCAATTATTATTCGAATCTTTATTAAGAAAAAATATTTCGCTAAATAATGGAACTAAGGAGATTAAAAGATTAGAAAAGAAATTGCATTGTTTCGTAACGATGCGAACTTCAAGTCTGTAAATTGTCTGGGGAGGGTAAGGAGAAGTTTGTAAATTTTACAGGCTTTGTATAAATATTCAGTGTTTCACGTTTCCAATAAATCGATTAATCCGTTTATTAATGCTTCTTAATTATTATGTATTATGTGTTTAAAGTTAAATTCGACTGCCAGTTTTATTCTATAAATATAATTGGATATCCATTTGTTATCATGAATCCCGAAAATGGATTCACAAATATATGTTTGATCTTTTTTATCGTCCAGTCCGAGACTGCCAGCCGATTTTTTTTGCGTTACGAGTGATTTGTATGATCCATTTCTTTTCGTTGAGAAAAATTGTTTAAAACAATGTATTCTACTTTCTTAAATTATATCATTTAAAACTTTTACAAAGAGTTATTTTTGAGCAAACTAATGCTACAAAAACCAACGTTTTCGAAGATTCTTATAAGGTTTATTTTACACGTAACATTAATCCGCGAAAAAATTGATATTACAAGATTGATGGACCCAGGAATGAAGAATTTTCTTGGCGATCCAATTTTAATATTTCAATACTCGGATTTTTCCGTTCTTGGTGTCAAATTCCCAGGGCTGTTTCAGTAGTAACGTAATTAAGGTTCACAATATCTCTTCGAATCTTATCATCCCCGTTGTACCCGGATATCACCAGCCGTTGCAATTAGAGGCATGTAAGATCAAATATCGTATCATCGAGGAAAATCAAAAGCAAAACCTTTCGCCTGGTCGTTATTATAAATGTGCTCCTATTGGGTCTCTCACGTTGACATAAAAAAATGGCAGAGGGATCTCAATGCCGCCGATGGTCGTTTGAACTTCAATACCTCGTCTTCGATCAGCAGCATATTCCTTTTCATACGTATATAAGTATAGTAAAATAGTTAGCCTTCGTCTCCTTAATACGTTTCGATCGGATCGTGGAGTTGGGACGGAAGGTTGGGAAGAGGTTTCGACAGAACCTCCGTGGAGATTCGGTTGGTGAAGAGCGATTCAGGAGAAACCAAGACGCAAAAGAAGAGCAAATAAGACGTGTGTGGGAGGGTGCAATGGGGCAAAAGTTAGTACGGGAAGGAAGGCGACTTTGATAGCCCACACTACTGGTGGCTCGTCAATAGGCTGGTGAACGCTCGTCTGACGGAACGAAAAGGCAGATGGCCGGATAGCTATCAGAAAATAAAAAAAAATGCCAATTCGACCGTTTTAACCGAGAGTTAGGGAAACGATGAAAAAATAAGACAAAAAAGAAAAGAACAGGCGAGGAAGTTTAACGTTTCATTCGTGGGGTAACTCGTGGATGTGGAAGTGACGCGAGCCAAAGAGGCCGGTGAGCCCTGAGGGACGTTCCTTCTTTTCCACCCTCCTTACGTCTCGCGTTGACCATCGCGAAGGCCCAAGATACGAGAGGCTCCTTCGCATACAATAGAAAGAGTGATGGGCACTTTCAGAGATCTACGTGAGAGAGCAGATATATCCACGTGAACGTGGGTGACAGCTGTCAGCCGATCGTTCGCGTACTTGATTTTTCTCGGTTCTGCGCGCGGCGGCGCGCGAGAGGCACTCTGGGGGTTTGATAAGACGACATCAAGGTCTGATTCAACGTAGGGAATCGGTATTTATATTGGTGTTTGTATAGAGGAAAAGGTTAGTTCGAAGACATTTGTCTCTGAGGTCTGTCCCGTTCTGAAAGTCAACGATTCGTTGAAAGGTATACTGAGAAATGAGCTCGAAATAGCCAGATGGACCGATAGCCAATCCTACGTGAAAACATCGAGCTCGAAGCATCCTTTCTCTCTGTATACGTGCAATTGAAGTGTAACGAAGCTGTAGACTGGTTGGTAGACACAATGCAGCATCCGGTGACGGATAGAGCGCGAGGACGAAGTCGAGGACGTCTCTTACATTCAAACGGATACAGGACCAATAATTGGGTGCGAAAAGACGTCGGGACGCTGACTTTCCGATTATATCGTGATCCGCGATTCTCACACTCGACACACATCTCGTTTCTCCTATTTCTTAACTCTGGTCCATCCAAGATCTCGGGTCTAATAATACGTTTCGCAAGAAAAGGGACTGGTGAGATTGTTGGGAAAACAAAGAAAAGCAATGGTTTTGAAGTTGAAACGTAACGATATTTTTTTTTCTTGATATCTCATATTGATTATTATTAAGTATCATGTCTGCCACATTATGGCTACATCCTTTCAAAGGACATTTTTTACATAATTTTTCCAGGAATTCAATTTTAATAGCAACTACCATAAATAACCTCGAAAATATTGGACTATGATAAATTCTGAGATCATGACTTTTTTTTAGCTTTAATACAGGGGGAATATCGAGAAACTGGGGAAAAGAACCCCATAAATAAAAATATCGCCAGAAAGAGTAATGTAAAAATTGTTACCGTTGTTTTTTTAGTATACGTCAATCTCCACAATTTTCGAGTGTCCGAAAGTTTATAATTTTTGTTTAACGAGGATATCTTGGAAACTTTACGAGCCTTTCGTTCATCTAGCTCTTGCGAATCTCTTCCTCCTCCCCTTTTCGTTCCCTCTCTCTTCTATAGATCGGATGTTACTCGAAGAGAGCATTTACGAGTTTTGTAGGATTTCTTATTGCAGCCGGTGGCTCGGAGTACGGTATTGCTCTCTTTGGTCGTATGAGTTTAATTAACGTCTTAAGTATAAGTTGATTAGAGGCTTCCACACATACATAAGTGCCGGGTCCTTGTCTTTCGCTGGCAAGAGGATAAAGCGTGCTCGCGATAAATCAGACGTTACAAAACACGCCCATGATTCGTCGAAAGGGCTGATGGACAATCCCGCACACCGAGCATTCTAATACTTCCGCTATTACTATGGAAATAATATGTTGGCTGGGTAATGACGTACAGCTGTCGAGAGTAACAGGCGTGAGTGTGCTGGACTTGTGCCGAAGAAACCATCGGCAACCATCGGAAAACCTTTTGGCATTCGTTGGCTGAACAAGCTGTACTTTTATACATCATGAAATTGTTTGTTTTAGAGAAAAGATGAATCATTGAAATCCGAGGGACACTCATCATTCTTATCGTCGGAAAAACAGTTTTATGAGATAAAATTCACTTTTGTAGTTTCGCATAATTTAAATCAAGATGTTCAAACGAAACCAATTCGGAAGCAACGCTTTTAGCGGATAATGTATAAATGGGCTACTTTCAGTTCCGAGTGAAAATATAGGGGTTGAAATGGCTCACGAGTATGGCGGCCTCCTCCAAGAGCCCACTCGTCCTGACGGTATTCCAAGTATTTCCTGATCGAAGCGGTATAAATCTGTCTACAATCCCGCACGAAGCGTCCCTCCGATAAAGCGATCTTTCGCGATCTATTGCCGCACAGGTTGAATACCTCTTTCCGATAAACAACGTCATATCGGCGATCTGTCGCTATAGCTACGTTACTCGCGAGTTTTCGTCAGGAACTTAGGAATTCAGCTCGCCAATGCTTTGGTGGCACAACGCGTATGTGGGTGAATAGTTGGCGATGGTGGGTCTATCGAAGAGAAGCAACCAAGCACGCCGGCAGCAACTAAACTGACGGAGTTCCGTTAAGACGGGAAGGGAAAATATTCAGCAAAGAATTTATACGTAAAAAAACGACGTACTTTTCACTATAAGAAAATTATAACGTAATACTACAGTTCAGGGGAAAAAATATTATGGTTCATAGCGGGTATTTTAAAACAGATATTTATTTATGTTTGAAGGCTTTTGGGAGAGTGAAAAAAACAACGAAAAGTGTCAAAGCATTGTGGTGCTCTAGCCGTCATTTTTTAAAACATAGGAAGAAATATGTTGTATCTTGTTAGAAAAAAAAAAGAAAGAAGAAGAGTCAATTCGGCTCTTCACACAAATCATCATGATTCGATCAATTATCAAAAAATTTTCTAAATGTCCTTTACAAGTTGAGGGTAAGGTCGAAAACTGTAAAACAAGCGGATTTAAACTTCGCGCTTGGACAGAACCCCTGATTAACGAGTTAATGAAATCGAGATGGTTAACCCAAAATAGCAATATAAGGCAACTTGCCGAGGAGCGTGCGTTGGCCGCGTCATTCTACAAAGTTAAGTGCATAAGCTAACATTAAGTCCTAGACCTGGGAGTGTTTCACGTTTCGATAAATGCGCTAAGACCCAAATTAAGTTTGCCTGATGTGTCCGAGGCCTTTTAGGAGAGTACGAAGGATTTTCGTAGTGACACAGGATTATACATGTACACACACATAGACACATATTTGTTCACGCTTGCAATACGAAGTTAGCTCAAGCCGACTCACCAGTACGATTTCGCGAAACTGTCCACGATTTATAATGGTGGCCTAATGGGCGAAACGTGTTCCTTCGAACGGTTACGTACGTTACAACGTATACAGATATATACACATACACATACACACACACGCCTCGCTCATTTACATGAAGACACACGTATCGTATCCGTGGTATCTCTCCCGTGAATCAGGCAAAAAAGTTAGTGGACCAACGTCATAGGTTGTGCCAATAACACATACGGAGGATTACGCATGAGGTTGCGCAAATTCAACAAAATATCGATTGGCTGAATTATAAAAAAAAACAATCGTACCAATTTTTGATACGCGTCGAGGAAACGAAGAAAATATATGAAAGAAACGTCAATTCCGATCAACCAATCAAGATTTTAATGAGATTAATTATACCTCGATTCAAGGTCATTCGTTTCTCGAAAAAAATACCACGGCGCTCTTCAGGAACTTTGAGTTTGTCATTGGACCCATCTCCGGTTAAATACAGTTTTCTTTGAAAATCTCCTAACCCTTAATTAGGCGCCTCGGCTAATGCTTTATGCCAATTTCAAGATGCTCTGACCCCATGCGCCTAATTAATGGTTAAACGCTCGAATCTTCTTAACTGAAAGTATTTTTCGTCCCTCTATTTTTTTTCTGCCTCAAAGCGCGCACCGGTTATTCTCACTATTACGCGAGCATCTTGAAGCCCAAGTCTCTAAGAAGTGGCCGAGTAGAGCGCGGGGTGGGAGGTAAGACGAGGCTGGGAATAAGTATAATGATCGGATGGAATGATCATGAGAAACGAAGAGGTGTCGAGCAAAAGTAAGAGAACGGGAATTGCGGGAGGGGGGAGTGGTGAGGGAGAAGATGAGAGGACGCGTATACGAATCGACCGCAGCATCCGGTTGAGCACCACGATCGTTCCTTTCGTCTGACTCCTCCAGGAGTTTCACCTTAGGACCGGACGAAAGATCCTGGTTCTCACGACCACGCCCGTTTCGCCACCAGCCACTACACGGCGTATTCCTCTTCTTGAATTGTCTACCGCGAACCGCAGCCGGGTCTTGGCTGGTACCTCTTGTGCTTTTAGCTACGATGGACGGAAACTCCTACACACGAGATAGACCGGGTACATTATAGCCTGGACAATGTTTAATGCGATGTGTAATCGGGCTGAGGTACATCCACCCACCGGAAATTCCACTTCGCGGACCCCGCGAAACAAACTCACCGAGCGATCCACTTTTTTTTAACGTTTACACTCGTACTGGTTCACTTTATGATTCAGGCTTCGCAGTGGTACAGTGTATTGGCAAATTGTTCCAATTGACGAGAAAATTTGTTTTCAAAATTTTTTATTTCTCTATTCGTTGGAGTTTGTTTAGGTTTGTTTGGGTTTGTCGCTACATTTTTTTCGTGGAAATCGTTAGCGAGGAATACTTTTTATCGAATGGCTGAATGATTTTTCAACACGTCCATCTGTTTATTTGATTCGAAGAATTAAATTGAGTTGTTAGAAACTCGTGATTTTTATTAGAATACAATTCTTCATTTATTGAATCTCTTGACAAACTTTTTTCATATCTTCGACTCGGAATTGTAGACAGAAACGCCAGAAAAATAGTCAAGGGTTTGTGAACGATCGAAATAACCGGAAAAAAAGCATTTGAACACTTATGGCCAATTTGTATCTTATTCTCACGTTGCCTACTCCGCGCATAGCACCGAGGTGACGAAATCCGCGGGAAGCAGTAATTACGAATAATTATTTGCGAGCAGCGAATAAGAGTTGAAGGAAAACAATTCTCGGTATTATCAATGACTGCGTAACTGGGTCGTAAAATCTTTTGGAATGATGCAATGGTTCGATCTCGTTCGGTTCACCTCAGTTTGGAGGGAAGAGATACGAGAAGATTGTTTTCCCTCGTATTAATGCAAAGTCGAAGAAGCAACGTAAACAAATAACAGACGTGTACGAGGCCGATACAAAATGTATTAGTGACTACTATTTGCATACGGTTGGAGAGCGGAGATAAAATGTTTTCTTGTGATTAGCATTGCTTCTTTTTTCTTTGCAAGGCTCGGCCGTTTTGCAATCAGCCATACGCGAATTTGCCGTCACTTTTTGTCACTTTCCCTTCGTACCCTCTCACCCAACATAACAGTCGATGACGGCGCGATTTATCGTCTCTTCACAGACAACGATAATCCATTTGCTGGGACGTAACGATTCGCATTGTTTTACGGCAAGGTGGAACGCGTTCTCGGTTGTATTCGGTGCTGCTTTGAACATTATCACCTTAACGTGGGAAGATTCTTGATAATTGGCTCTCGGGGGTAATATCTGCATAGAGTTAAGGCTCTCATAGAATCCGTAAAAAGAGATTTCCTTTTTCCATTTATGTCGGGAGCACTGACGAGTTTTATATACGCGGACGAGAATGCGGCGGATCCCTCTTTGCTACGACGACGATGACGACAACGATGTTAACGATGAGCCAGGAAGTCGCCTGGACGCTGATGCATATACGTCTATGCACTCTCGTCCAAGTAATTACTTTAATTCGCTTTGGAGATAATTGTTGGTAGAAGGCAATTATTAAAAATTCTACTGGTTTATTCTTAGATTTTTTTTTCTATATTTGGTGTAACAGAATAATTCGATTTCGCAATTTGCGGTGTAATCTTTTTGAACAGGGAATGTTCTTTCCCGTGCGAATTTGCGATTTTTCCTCTGCCGGATTATGACAGATATTTGAAATATTTCTTTTATAAATTGCAAAAGAATTTAGTTTTTGTTTAAAAATATTTTCTAGTAATGTTTCAGGCTAGAAAAAAAACTTCAAGTCTTTTGTGAATCGTTTGTAAAAATGCATAACGCAAATCTGGTAACATACATTTTTTATAACAGTAGAAATTAAAATATTAATGAAAGAAATGAAATTCCTTTACATGCCTTTGTACGCTGCAAAAATTAACAAGGCGCTGATATATATAATTCGTTAAAAATATGTTATTTTTCTCTTAACTAAGTTAAAAAAAAAAACGTTTCGTAGTACCCACATGTTCTTTAAACTTACCCGTATGAGTTCTCTTATGGGCCTTGAGGTGAGAGCTTTTCGTGTACACTTTGTCACAACCAGCGACGTCACATCGGTGTACCTTGCGTCTTTTGAGGGCGTCACCGCACTCGCTGTCGACGCTCAGACTTGCCCCGTTTCCCGTGCTAATACCGCTGTTTCCTCTTCCGCCGAGGCTGACGCCACTCGCTAACGCCGGTCTTTTGTGAAAAACCCTGCAACAAGTGAGAAACCATTGATTTTTTCTCCTTTTTTCTGCCACTGTTGGAGCTACGAAGTCTAGGCTTGGGTTTCGTTCGGAGGTTCATTTGCGTTAATAAATATTTTCGGAACTCGAAGCGTTTAAACGTTCGCAGAAATGGGTGATCCGAAGTGAGATATGAATTCTCCAAGTATTGTGGTATATTGCAGATTGTGAATAGTATGAAAACCGTGTACACGGCATTAATAATCGATATTGATGACCGATGTTGATTATTTTATTGATTTTTCTTTATTTAATCCAATTTTCACAAATAGAGCACTTTTTACACAAAAGTTCAAATTTTTCCTAAAACATTAGCCGTAACTTGTTTATATAGAAGTTTAAAATAAAAAATAATAAAGCAAAACAATAAAAAAATAATAAAAATTAAAATAAAATAATAAAAAATGGACTTGTTTATAAAATAAAAAGTTTACCGTTTATAAAATAAAATAAAAACTTTACTGAATTTAAAAACGGTGCTGAATTAATGCATTCGCTAAGTTTGAAAAAAGTGATCGGAGGAAAAATGCTTTTCAAGTTTTACGAGCGCTGACATTATGCTTATCTTTATTACTTATACCATTTAAATATTATTCAATTTATATAATATTTAAATATTATTTATATGGTGTTGAAGCACTGTTCAAGCAATAAAAACAAACAAATGATTTTTTCAAGATCTTAGGATCGTTACATTTCATTTCGATATTGCATTAGAAAAATATTCATAGTTGCTTGTTTCGTAAAAATTGAAAAAATTACTTAAAAAGTTCGTTGTCTGGCGTAATAAATTCTATCATACAAAAATAATAAATTTGAACAAATACTACAGCTCTAGCAATAGTAACAATAATGATAATAATAAAGGTCTAGGAAAAGGGCTTTTACCGGTCTCGCACGAATATGATAATTCTAACCATGTATCCGTTCCGAAATGTGATTAGTGTAATTTGTGTAATTTTCGTTCTCCGGTACGTCGAAGGTCCAATGATCAAATCAGTCGTCTCTGGTTGATGGAAGTGGGCCGTACGGATATATTATTTCGAAATCACGAAATTTCAGTGTATAAATGGTTTCTCCTTAAATCGAATATTACTTTCAATTTCTTGTCAGATACGAGATCAGCGGATTTTAAAATAATTACCGTGATAGTTCTGTGCATGGGAAATGTAAAATTGTACGCGGTGATAAAGGTCTATCGAGTATTGTAGCTTACTAAATTAAATTCTGTTCAATCGTGCAGTGATAAAGTCTATTGTATCATAAAATTATTGGCGATGTAATTTAGTTAATAGAAACTAATGATCGATATTCGATATCCGTTGGTTATAAACGCATCGGGCTTATATTGAAAAAGTGAATTGCCGATTGAAAAAACCAGACGAGTTTCAAGTTATATTCCCGTGTCGAATAACGTTTCCCGGTTAATTAACGTGGGCGAAAGTGGATCAGATTTTTATATATTATAAATAGTATAGCATACAATTTACTAAAGTGCAAATGTAAATTTGTATTCCATCACATAACTATATGATGATTATAGAAACGGAAATATTTTTATTTCTGCTTCATAAATCCCATTTATCTAGATAGTACTCCACTACCTGCATTATTAGAAATAACAATTCCGCTGAATAGATCATCACAAAAGTGGACAAAAAAGTCCAAATAACAGATATTCCGTATGAAGGTTCCCACTTTCCGCATTTGCGTAATTCTTCCAAAAATGTCATCTTCACTGTCATTACTTTTGCCCTACCCTATTTCATATTCGTAGCTAAAATTCTGATTAGCCAAAAGCACATAATCGGTGCTTTCTTCACTTTCTTCTATTGGGCTCCAACATTAATAACCTCATATCCCACGTATTGTCCTCCGCTAGAAAATTTTCCGCGATACCATCAGCTATCACTCCCTCAAAAATTCGTGGATGTCTTCAACTTCAATCGTCAAATAACAAAAAAAAAAAAAAAATACGCGTCGTTTCAACCCGTTTCGACCACAGTATTGATTTCATCCCAAACGAAGGCAAAGAAACTCTCAGCTGAATAACGCTGTTCGCTCTTGTGCTCGAGTTTCATCACTCCCCAAAAAAGAGTTCGGAGTGGTCGTAGATATTTCCTAGGGAGTACGATCGAGGCAGTATTTCGCAGTCACGTTTACTGAAGTTAGACACGTTCGGAGTACGCTACTTGCGATGCAGCGACGTGTATGCGCACTCGAAGAGGCGATACATGAAAGAAGTAGAAGTTCCTATAATTTTCGCTGCCAAGTCGTATTTCATCGAAATGGAGATGCGATCCGAGCACAGCGGCATATCGTGAAGTATACGGGTCCGCGCTCGGTTTAACTAGAATAAAAATCCGTTTGCCCAGTATGCGCGAAAGCTGCTGGACTCCCTTTCATCTCGTTTTCTTTCTTTCAATTCCCAGAGCTGACCGGACTTGCCCGGATTCTTGGCGGACTGATAAAACACTTCTGCATCGCACGGTCATACGCGATCTGGTCGTAAACAGATCGCAATTTCCAGCTATGGAATCCTCGATACGTATGAAGAAATGAAATAAAGAGAAACGGCACTTTAAATTTGTAACATCAATGGAATTGGCTATCGGCACAACGGGCGGTATTAGGAACGCTACGTTTTATCAGCATAATCATTGATTTTGCGCCGGAATAGCTCTTCAGATGACTCTTATACGTCGTGATTACATTTATCCCGAGGTGATTTCGAATATCAGAATGCAGGCATAAACCTATCGAATCGTTGCTCACTCGACGGGATATGGTTCTTGGGGTAGCTTTTATCCTTCATAATTACGTTTATCTGTAAGCGTTTTTGAAAATCGTATTGCAGACGTAAACACGCATGACTCCCGTGTTCATTAATTCACAGAGGAAAGAAATCGGATAACTAAACAGCTGATGGAGTTGAAATTTGTATGGTTGGGATGCAACCGTTCGTTGTTATCATTTATTTATACCTTCATTTTCTTCGATACCTCAAGCTCTTTTAGCATCTTGCAGCTGGAAATCTCTAAACTGATCCACAAAAGATTCCGAACAATTAAACTAGCAACGGGATGCAACGAAAGAAACCTTTTCTGCATTACAACGATGCAACTTTCAATGTTGTTTTTTCCGATTCCTTTCCGACAATTCTAATAAACCCAATTTAATCCAATCTCTTTTTCTACCCCCACAAACAAAAGACATAACCGCTTCTATACGCCCTTTCCTAAACGGTTATAATCCAGCCAGTATCTTGATTCTCCTACACGCCGCTATAATCTTCCCGCAACGTACGATCGGGTATAAAAAATCAAGGCGATTCATGAAAACTGCCAAGGCAGTTACAATCGCGACAGTCCTCTCCTCCTCACTTCTTCCCGTCTCAAACCCGCGTCGATTGAAAACAACGAGACGACGAAGTTCGTCGGTAGTATACCGAACGTTTTCCGCATACGAATCATCCATCGTTTACTGAAATCTTGTAAAAAGGCTTTCAATAATTTAACGAGCGAATCGCGCATTCAACTTATCTCGATTATTCCCTCCGGTATACACGTGTATACGTAACGGACGCACGATGGATGGATCATCATCGACGATGCGTCAAATATCTTCCTTTGCGTGAAATACCGGCAAAGTGTCAGGATGATGGAAAAATGCGATCGATCTTGGTTCTTCCATCCATAAGAATCATACACACACACACATATATATGTATATGTACTATTGGAAAATATACGTGTCTGCTGATAGGTACGATTGTGGTGCTAGAGTCGCGCGAACGTATATCAGAGCTCGCGCCAAACGTTGGAGAACTCCGACGAGGTCTCTTCATCTCTCTATTCCTCTGTCAGTGCGCGCGCACCGCACCACAACCTGAGAGATCTTCTGGTGTTCGTGGAAGCGTCAGGCGCCACTGAGAGATCTCCCGCCTCGTACGCGATCACCGATAGATACGTTAAGAGCGAAGAAAAGAGAAAGAGACGATGGGGTACTCGCGACGTGGCGAACGCTCTTTCTGAATGCCATCTACACGGATTTATATATATATGTGCGTGTTTGTTTGGGTATCTGTACGGATACATATATGTTTATTTGTATATACCTGTACTATATATTTGTACATTTGTCGTAAAGTATGGTGCGAGCTCATGGTGGATACTAGGAGGATCCACCGCGGGGGTTCCGCTACGGCATGTCTACTATGCGGGCAAAGTCAAAGGGGTATTACGTAGCTGGGCAAGCTGTGATACATACTGGGTGACGATTCTAAGACGGCCATATCTTTTTTTCAAACCTCTGCCCAGAGATTTCGCGATCGAGAATATTTCCAGTTTTCCTCCTCGAAAATATGATTTTGCAGTTTTCATCGTTCGAATACAACTCTTTATTCTGATTTTACTTCGTTTTTATTTCGACTTTATTATTGAGTTCGATGAGAATACGTGAAATAATATTTGATCGATCGTGTGGTTGCTGTTTATTTCGTTGTCACGTGACAAAGTTGTTAGGGAAGAAAACGACGTATTGTTTAGCATTGGGTTTGTTCTGAAACATTAAGGATTTTGAATACGAACATAAAATTTCCTTTTTGACGACAACTCGTTAGAGACGTTTCTGTATATAAATACTTTAAAGTTTGCATCGTTGGAATGTAACGTTTTTTCAAACATTTGGTTTACCGAAAATATTTATTATCAAATTTAAGTTATGAGATAAACAATTACATAAATCCTGTGGGCAAAAAGAGCAAAATAATTTGTCACGTGACAAGGTACGAAAATTCGGAAAATAAATTTTCGATGTACATTTCGATTTTACGAAAAACCTCTTATTTGTCCTGAACTAGAAAAATAAATAGTACATCGACATGGAAACATATAATTCAATACCACATTAAAAGAAGATTATCGAGAGTTAGAAATTTGCCTGCATTCTAGACGGATTGCAACGAGAATTTTTATTTTTATCTTTTTCAGTGAACGACCAATTTTTTTTCTAATTTACTTCCCCTCTAAAAAAAAGGTTAACTTTATCTTCAATAATTGTTTGCTGATTTAGAAAAAAGAATAGATTTTTCTCAATTGCCAAATTTCTACTTCAGGCTCTTGGAAAATATATGAAAACTTTATTATTGTCACCCTGTACGTAATAAATGGAGTTCGTCTGGCAGGCCGTTCAGCTTTCTTACGAGAAAGAGTTGCGAGATCTCCGTCTCTCTTTTCTTATTCTCGTGGGTCGGGTGGATTTTCTTCGGTCGCGGCAAGATCATCGCGTATTTACGATCGGCGAAAAGTATAACTATTCCTGACGGCTCAACCTGTGTATACCGCAACGACACGTAGCGCGTATGCGCCGTTCGTTTCTCGCGGTTTCCAACGTTTCTTTCCTTTTCCATCCTCGTTTTATCGGGTTTCGTTCGAGCTTGTTCAGCTACGAGACGCTGCGCAACGAATTATCGTCGACGTCTGATCGAGTTACGGGACGAGAGAGTTACCGAAGTTCGAGTTGTGCGGGGGCGTTGATGTGTCGCTATTCGCGACACACGGTGGCCGCTAGTTTCCTGGGAGTCTTCAGGAGTTTCCATAGGCTTTAGGTTCGAAAATATGATTTTTTTGGTTGCATCGAGTTATACCTAACTCTTAAGGGAATGACGAACACGTTCCTAGCCACATCGAAATTTTTAAATCCAATTGTTCCCATGCTATTCGACCGCTTTGAATGACATTTATTGTGTGTACGCAGGACGCTTGCTTTAACAGGAACATGCTCGGCATTTACCGAAATTTTGAAAAAAATTGCGCAGATTGTGGTTACCATGGGAGAAATTGCGAGCTACGATCCATCGTATTGTACTTTCACAAATTTCCCGAGCATAAGCCTCTCAAGCGGTGATAAGTACACATTTTCAGCTTTGTTTCATCAATCTTGATGAGGAAATGGCGGAGAAATTGGATTTCGAAATTTTTCACATAAATGTCACGAAAATGTACCACCAGAGCTCAAAATCTTATCGACCGTCAAGAAAATTCAGGTCAATGATTTTCAGACTGGCGGCGCAGCGGCTCGCATTCTCCGTTCTTACTGACTGCGCTTGCATCCTTCCGAAGAATCATATTTTTTTTACTTATTACTTGTCACTTGTTCACTGCGCTAATTCGTAACCTCCGTCGCTACGATACCGTAAGCTGCAGGAGGGAAAAATGTCCAAAAAATATTCTAGAAACGTTTTTTGCATTTTCACGGTCTAATTTTGTACTTTTGGGAAAAATTCGGGCATATTCGTAATCAGCGGAAAATTTCCGATCAAATAGACCCTTTTGAGAGGTTAAAAACGGAAAAAAAATTTTTTCGACTCCCCCAGCCACTTTCCCAGAATCCTGAAAATCACGAAATTTCAAAAGGTCGTAGGGTGAGCTTCTTATATGCTATGGACATTCATTGGGAGGGTTTGGAAAAGCTTTTTGCCTAACTTAAATAATGGCGTTGGATTTGTATCGATATCTTGTATAGTTTCCCCAGAAAGTCCACTCGAAAAATCGCAAAAAAAGAGGCAAAGGGGTATGTATGGAAAAATTTGCGAAAATCGATGGTCCAACTTTGAAATTCTGCTAAAAATCGAAAAATCATTGGATTTTAATAATTAAAAAAGCATTTTGACGAGAAAGTCATAACAAAGAGATTGAGCGCAAAGTGGAGTACCAAATCCAAAAGGGAAAAAAGTTATCGATGATTAAGTGAAAAAACGTATTTTGCCCAAAAATCGAAAAAAAATTTTGATTTTTAATATTTTTTTTATAGGTCTTTTACGATGTAATTTGATCCCCTGAATACGAATCTACCATTAATTTCCCCAAAAACCCAAAATTTCTA
>JAPYZI010002887.1:0-20595 GCA_030523105.1 Ophioninae sp. A BG-2022a | reverse complement strand
AAACGGTCACGTCGAATTAAATAATATGAAAGAAAGAAAAAAGAAAAAATAAAAAAAAAAAAAAAAAAAAAAAAAAAAAAAAAAAAAAAAAAAAAAAAAAAAAAAAAAAACGAAAAACAAAATAAAAGAGCGTGAAAAATGACAACGACGAAATTGAGGAAACAACGTCAAGTAAAATACGACGACGCGTCGATGCATGTTTTTTTTTTATTTTTATTATTATTTTTTTTTTTGAAATTTTTCGACGGATATTTATCGCGTCCTCGCGGATACATTTTTCGTTCGACTCGACTCGAGCCTTTTTGGAACACATCTTCAACAAATTTCCCGTCTCGAGGAGACGAGAGGAATCAACAATTTTTTTTTTTCATCGTGAAAATAATAATTATTTTATATTTATATAATTTGTATTGTTATTATTGTTACGGTTAAATTAATTAAATAAATAGATAAGTTAATTTAATTAATTAACCGTTGAATTTCATGGAATCTTTTATTTATTAGATTTTTTAAATATTTATAATATTAAAAAATATATTTATAATAATATTTATAAATATATATTATTATATATATATTATTTTTTCTTGGAGAAAATATATTTGAGGAAAAAACATTTGTTCGAAACGATCAAGCCGAATGAGAAAAAAAATTGGTCCTGTCAGATGCTGCGAGCAAGCGTGGTGCAGCCGAGTAGCAATGCCCGGAAATTTTCGTGCCAAGCGAGTGTCTGGGCTTCGAATAATTGACGATCATTCGCGCCTACGATTTGCTCGGACCGAATTAAACGTCCTTCCGTGTATAAGTGCGCGGGTCAGTTCGCTCCCGCGATCTTTCCAACTTATTCGGAGACGAAAAATTTAACCGGCTCGAAATTCCGAAGCCGCGCATGCGCGACCGCAAAATGAAAAAAAAAATGAAAAAAAAAAGAAGAAACATTTTTATGAAATTTAATTTAAATAAAAATTAAATTTGAATTTGAAATAAAAATTTTGAAAATAAAATAAAAAATACAAACTTTTGGAAATTAAAAATTTACAAAAATTTGTTGATAAAAGTTTTATTTCGATGACAAAAAAAAATCATTCCTACCTGATAGGAGCACGAGAATGAAAAGTGGCGCGAAACTTGACATTTCGATTCACGCAGGGACGAAGACGGACGGAGAAAAAAAATTCCCCAAAAAATACTAGCGGTAATAAAAATCGAAATTTGGTTAAAAAAAAATATATATGTATATATATATTTAGAGAATTTTTTTTTTTTTTTTTGGAAACTCGAAGGGAAGCGACGACGCGTCGCGCCTCCCCCGCGCGTTTGGTATTTCGCGAAAGTGAATTTCAGTGTTTTTTTTTTTTTTTTCGATGTTCTGTGAAGGGGGCGGGGGAGGCGAGTACGACCCGAACGGTACAGAGACGATCACACGACTGCGAAGATTATTTTGCTCTGCAAGTTGGTCGGTCGTCCAACCCCCGAGGGATTACGAAAGATCATCGTTATCGTCATCGACGTCGCGGCGTCGTTTCTGTCATGCTGACCAAGCAGGGAGAGAGCAAGGGCTATATAGATATACGGAGAAAGAGAGAGAGAGAGAGAGAGAGAGAGGTAAAATCATATTTTTATTCATTTTTATCAATTACATATCAATTAATTAATAATTATTTTTTTATTAATTCGATATAAATTATTCGATGTAAATTAATTTTAAAGAGAAAGAGAGAGAGAGAGAGAGAGGGATAAGGTAAATTTATATTTTTACTAAATTCTTACTAATTACATCTGTAATAAATTTTTTTAATAATTTTTTTATTCAATCGCTTTTTAATATAAATTAATTTTTAGAGATCGCGAGAGAAAGATAAAGGGAGAAAAACAATGAAATTTATCATTTGAATATCAATAAAAATAATACAATTTCTACTGATTTTACAAAATTATTATTCAAATCGTTTATTCACAATTTTTTGTTAATTTTTAAAAATTAATAAGTGAAATTTTAGTAAAGAGAGAAAGAGAGAGATAGAGAGGATGAAATAATAAAAATCTATGAAAATTTCAATACTAATTAAAACATCAATAAAATAATTTAATATAAATTTAATAAAATTTAAACAAAATTTATTTGATTTTAATTAATATGTTAACTTAAATAAAATTTTCCTTTTTTTATGAACAATTTTATGGTTTTGTATTTCCATTGATAAACTGAAATTTAAAAAATGATCATAAATTCCCCCCCCCCCCCCTCTTTCTCGGTCTCTTTCGTGCACTCGTCGAGGATTAGACAATTGTGGAACTCGTAGACACTAATGAAAAGAAATGAAGATTCACGGGCGAATTCGAGCGCAAGGTGAGCGCACGTTCGCGTTCAAAAATCGCGTGGGTCGCCGCTCGACCTTTTTTCACTCGTACACCAGGATGTAATTCACGTTCACTCTCGTCTCTGTATGTACGATAGTTCGTATTATTACACACGTTGCACCGAAACGACCGATAGGATGAAGACTTTGATGCACGCTATGCACGACATTGCCCCACAAATTTTCAATTTTCGTTCCATTTTTCATTTTACACATTTTATATTTCCCTTATATTTATTCGTATTTTATTTATTGTATTTTATCATCTGTTAAAAAAAAAACCGAACGTTTAATTATTCCGTTTGTTATAAACATTGCAATATCAATTTTGTTACTTTAATAATTACATTTTTTTCTTATAAATTTAATAATTTAATGTAATTTATTTTAATAATTTGTTTATCCATGAATGTATCATTGTTGTTACTTTTTTCAAATTAATCGTTTGATATTGTTTTTAAAAATTGTTAAATAATTAATTTACACGAGTCTTTTAAAAAACCGAATGTTTAAGTATTCTGATTCTTACAAACATTGTTATATGAATTTATATTTTTTAATCATTAAAATTTTTGTTTCAAAATTTTATTCATAATTCAATTTAATTCATTTTGATAATTTATTATCAATAATCGTATTATTGTTGCTATTTTTTTAAATTGAGCGTTTGAAATTGTTTTTAAAAATCGATAAATAACAAATTAACTATAGTTATTATATTTATTTAAAAACTATACTTTTTCATTTTCTAATTTATTGTTTTCTCGTATATTTTTTTTCAATTAATTTTTATGTTTCGTTTATTAATAAATAAAAAAATTAATTATTAATAAATCCTCCATTATTATTATGAGTGTTTCCAGTGTTGTTTTTTTTCCAATAATTATTAATTTATTGTTATTTTCACTTTTTTCGGTAATCAGTGTTATTAGCATTATCATTGTAGAAATCTTTATTGTTAAATCGACAAAGATGATAAAAATGATTATCGGGAGTATTATAATAAATTAATCGGGCATCCGGCGATGAAACGAAGATATAAAAACTGAACGGTATTAATTCCATTCCCACGAGAAGAGTGCCCAAACGAATGGACCGTTCTCGGAACGTCATTAAATCAAGACCATTCAGGTGATCATTACGTCGTGAATACATACGCACGTACGCATACGTTTAACATTATAGAAAAGCACCGAGGTCGCCCACCCACGCACACCACGCTCTCCGTATTCAAACTCATTGTGCCAATTTACCAATCAATATAACTCCATTGATACGACTCTTCGAACGCGAAAAATGATCGTGAATGAAAAAAAAAAAATTACGTCAAGGGTCTCGATGGATAAGAAAAGACGAAAACCAATTTCTATTTACCTCCGGATATTACGTTTCGTTTGTCTTATTTTTAAAATTAACTTCTCATTTTTTTAAATTTGTGTTTAATTTTGTAAATTATTTTTTGGTTGATCGATTTGTTTGAATTTGTTTGGATTTGTTTGAGTATTAATTTAATATATTTATTTATTTAGTTACTTATTTATTTATTTATTCAACAATTTATCTTAGTATTAATTAACCCATTTTTTTTTTTAATTTTATACTTCAATATTTTGAAATAATTTTGAATGATTTTAATTTTTGAAATTATTTGTTTGGGTTTGTTTGGATTATATGGGTATTAATTTTATTTATTTATTTATTTACTTACAAATTTATTTATTTTTTTATTCTTTATTTTATTTATTTTATTTATTTTATTCTTTAATATCTATAAACTTATTTTTTTGTTTAACGTTAATTTGTTAATAAATAAATAATTAAACAATGAAAAATGTCACGTCCGAGGAGCGACGACAGTGAGGCCGCTCAGAGCACTGAATCGCCCTCGGTAAATCTCCCGAGGCCGCTTGTACCACTCTCGTTTGTTTCGCGTACCCTTCGATCACTACGCCTCGAGAACGGGTAGCAAGCGCTTAACGCGCGAATCTCGGCCAACCCTCGCCGTTCTGAACAAACGTGGATATTCATACCGCGGAATTGAATTTTCCCTAGAATAATCGTGAAATAATAATAACAATAATATCAACAATATAAACGCGAGATTCATTCTGAACCGATCCAAGACATTTTTGGCTCGTTCGAGACCTTACGAATGACAGTTGGCACGAAGAAGACTGCACAATCGACTTACAAGCTTGTCAAAAATTAGTCGACGAAATTTTCGAAAATTTCGTTACTTTGTTTAAACAAATATTTTCCTTGAGTTATACAAAAAAAAATTTCTGACCAACTAGAAAACAAAATATAAACAAATATGAATAAATAAATTTTACGAGATGGAAAGAAAATATTTAAAAATTCAATAAATAAATGAATATAACGAAGAGAATTTTTTTTTATTAATACATTTTACGAGATGGAGAAAAATTTAAAATAAATAAATAAATAAATTTGATAAGGTGGAAAATAAAATATAAAAACTAAATAACTAAACTTGAAGAGGAGAAACATCTTTTAAAAATAAATATATAAATTTGACGAGGTGGAAAATAAAATATAAAAAGAAAAATAATAAAAAATCGTGAGGGAGAAAAAAAAGAATAAATTCAGCTCCCTCGCGACAGGAGTCCCTGGTATCAATCAGGGCGCTCATTGATCCCACGGTGATGAATAAGTACAGGGAGGGACTGAATTTAGACATCAAACATCTCTATGTATTAATTATTTTCAATGTGCTTTATTATATTATTTTATAAATCAATAAACGCGAAATAAAATACAAATTATTTTTGTAACATAGGAATATAAAAATAAAATTTATAAATAATCATGATAAAGTTGAATAATAAAATAATTTTCACGATTGAATAATTAATTAATTCAAAAATAAAATAATTTCGAAAAAATGGGAAAAATGGGAAAAAAAGGGAAAAGAGAAAAAAATCAACAGATAGTCAGGTGCGATACAAAAAGTACGAGATGAACGAAAAGCTCAGCGATGAAACGATACACAGACGAGAGGCAGAAACATTCGAAAGCAATGCTCTCCCGAGTCCTCCCGAAATAGAAAAGACCACGTGAAGCCTGTCTGATCGTTTTGGAAAGAGAGCTCGAGGAAAATGGAGAAAGAGAAAGAATCGCACCAGTCTTTGACGACGAGAGATTCGAGCTCGTACTTCCGGATCCAGCGCAATTCTACAATCAACGCGAAACCAATCTTATTGCTGAATAAACCATTTTTATTCGAACGTCAAGTGAATATCTTGGCCTAATGATACTTCGATAAAAAAATATAAAAAATATTTAAAAAACAGAAAACATTCCACACTGTGAACGTGCTTTTCGACCGTCCAAATATAGGAAGCCATTTTATTCCGAACCAAATTTACAGTGCGTGGTGATTGTGTGACTTAACAAATTTCTGTGCTGTTCAAATTCATAAAAAGTTTTCTCAATTTGGTCAAAAAGTGAAAAAGAACGAATTTATGTAAAGAAAGAAAAATTGACAGATCCGTTGAAGAAAAGTAAGATCGAAAAAGGTTAGAAAATCATGTTTCGCTTGATCTGACAACGAATCGAAGAGAACCGGGACCTGGCTATGAAAGAAACGAACGTTTTAAATCTTGAATCGTCGCGATCGGTTGAAAAACGGCGGAGAAAAGTGAAGAAAACTACCGTAATGAGAATAGTTTCTGACTATGAGGCTTTTGTTTACTGAGTTATTCGGGATTCAAATATATCAGTCAATTCATTTTTCCAATTTATTTTTCACACGAGTGGTCCAGTCTTTTTTTTACGAAAAAAACAAGCATCGACGTCACTTACAAATTGTGTTTTTTTGTCTCTTTGCAAGAGATTCCAGCTTGCCATAGTCATCCCAGTTTCCTCCGTCATGTTTGGGACCAGGAAGAATCTCGCGCCACCTATCTTCTAGAAGATAACCGAATAAACCCAAACAAACGAGAAGTGGAATTTTGAAAGTATGCGAAGCGATCGGGGACAGATGGCGCCACTGAGGTCTTCGCTGCGCAGCCGAGACTCGTCGAGTACGTCGACCGGCGTCGACCCTCGAGAGAGGATAAAGGACTGTTGCCGGAAGTTGGTGGCGTTCATGTGCACGCAGGTCGGGGTTGGTGGGCTCGTAGTCGGCTACGCGATCGTTGGTGCAATGGCGTTCATAGCGATCGAGAAGAACGCCGAGTACATTGATCTGAAGGGTCAAAGAAGCAGCGTGGCCCTCGCGCTCTGGAATGGAACTGCTGGAAATGTAACGGTCAATATTCTTGACAAGAGAGCTTTTGATGCAACTGCGGATGAAATTCTCCTGTCGTTTCAAAGACGGGTGGTCAAAGCTGTTAAGCTAGGTTGGTGGGTTTGTTCGGGTTCTTGTCGTTTCGAAGATTTTGATGGAATAAAAATATGAATTTACAAATCGTTGGTTATTTCTTTTAGGTTACAATGGCCAAACAACTAAAGAATCTTGGAACATCCCAGCCGCACTGATGTTCTGCTTGTCAGTCTTCACGATGATTGGCTACGGGAACTTAGTCCCCAGAACTCCCTGGGGTCGTGGCGCCACCGTCGTTTACGCCATATTTGGGATTCCCCTCTACGTACTGTACTTCTTGAACATGGGCAAAGTACTGGCCAAAACGTTTCGTTGGCTCTACACCAGAATGCACGAATGTACCGGTCGTCGGAAACCAGGGGCTAGGATTATTGTACCCTCGACGGCTTGTCTCTGGGTTTTATCGGGTTACATTCTCGCCGGTACCGTCACTTTCGCCCAATGGGAAGGGTGGGGCTATCTGGACAGCGCCTACTTTTGCGTCACTTCACTCTGCAAAATCGGTATCGGTGACTTCGTGCCTGGTACCGATCTCAACGACGACAATCGCAACGAAAGCCAAACTAAACTTGTCATCAATTTTGTTTATCTACTGTTTGGGCTTGGTCTCGTCGCTATGTGCTACAATTTGATGCGCGAAGAGGTTAGGGTCAAAGCTCGAGAACTCCGTGAAGACGTTCAAAAAGCCTTCGATGAAACGAGACACAAAATTGTCGTCACCTGCTGTCGCGATAGGTTGGAATAATCACGCGGTCATGGACAGATGGTGACATCTTCCAATTTCATGGAAAATGTTTACCTCTGTGAATTGCAATTATCAAAGATTTTTAACTTGTTTTACCAACGTGGAAACTCATTTGTACAAGCTTATTTTTATACGATTAAAATTTCTACAAATCGGCTCGGTCTTTCTTTCAATCTTACATCGGGAATTCACAATTTTAACCTGACTAAGCGGTGTAACGCTTTGGAAATCGCCAAAAACGAAATAATGAGTTTTCCTACCTTATCGACTCGGATACAACGGTCGTGAAAAAAGTGGACAGTTTTTTCGGACTGATTTTACAGAAGGATTTGAATAAAATAACGAAGTTTTGAACGAAATTAATTTAATCCTCTTTATTACTACTAAATGTGATGAATTATAATATAACGAATTAAAAAATATTTAGTTTTTAAAAAAGGTAAAACTTTTCATTACCGACTGCCAATAAACCAGATAAATAAAGAATTCTAAATAAATTATATAAATGATTCGAAATAAATTATAAATAAAACGACTGCAATAAAAATGGGTAAATAATCGATACAACGCTCATCGATTTTTTACGTACAGCATTAAGGATAACAAAAAATATAAAATATAAAAATAACAAAAACAAAACAATATACAGTATTAAAACAATTTTTTAAATATTTATTTTACCGGCCGTCTTTGAAGAAATTCCGGCGGATCTGTATTATCGTAAAAGCTTGACCAGAGATTGCATATCCATCAACACAGATGGCGCGCGTGCACAAAAAGTGTACCAATAAGATTGCGCGAGTGTTTCATCGCGGAGCTGAGAGTTTCGTCGCTATCGGGCGAGGTGCGGGACCCGAAACTCCTTTTCGCGTGTGACCACTGTATATGATTCCGAAAGATCGCGAATCGCATTGAAAACTCTAGATAAGATTAATCCGGCGAGTCGCATAAATCGCGCGAAAAATGGAACCGTACGATGTGATCGTCAACCAGCCGGTTGTTATCGACAACGTGAGTGTAAAAATTCTTCTGTTTGGTTGCAGACGCGAAAGGACGTCTCGCGGCGCAGCGATGTGTCAAATCGTCGAGGGCCATATTGCCCGCAGGCTAAAATTCTTCCCGATAAAAACATTACGCAAATAAAAAAATATCCTTTCGTCAAACTATTCCAGAATTCAAACCCGAACGAACCCAAACAAAAAATCGAACGAAAAAAAATGTGTAAAATGCCGAAATGACGTTTTTCGTTTTCGCGAATCTGTCAACGAAATAACAAAATCGATGATACGATGATCGCTTCCTATTCTTCATCTTCTTCTTCCTGTATTGCGAATATCCTCGTTTCAGGGTTCCGGCGTGATCAAAGCAGGATTCGCGGGTGATCAGATACCAAAATGTAGATTTCCTAATTAGTAAGTACCATATACATCGTTTCCCGATTGATTGAAATTCACCGCAGGCCGCTCTTGCACCGTTTAGAGGTTATTGACAGATGGCGACACCGTATCACCACTTTTTTTTTCTTTTACCAGAAATTAGTCATTCCTCCTAATTAATTCCTCTTTTTCTGACAGTCTACTGATGATGACGGATTGTTTTCTCAAACTTTCGATATCCTTCGGTCTTATTTGGGCTATTTGAGAAAAACATCTCAGAATCTGTTAAATCTGCATTATTGTTAATTTTAACGAACGATCTAATTAAAGTTCAATAAAGATGTTCTCAACGGAATCAAATTTGAGACGAAATTCGCCTGGGAAAAAAAAAAGAAAGAAAACTCTATTTTCCTGACATCACGGATGTCTCTGTTCGCTATGATCATTGCCGATCAATCCTGATGCAAAATTCTTTCCAATTTTCCCAAAATTATTACAAGATCTTAAAGCCACAAAAAATGATCAAAAACAAGATTTTGTATAATCAAATCTACAAATCCGAATAAAATGATTTCCTTTGTGGCAAACTTCAATTTGTGGATAATTGATCAATAAGCCTTTTGGACGTATCCACGGGATTGCTCATTGTCGAACGTTTAAGTATCGGCAGGCCAAAGCACGTACGAGTAATGGCGGGAGCTCTGGAGGGCGACCTTTTCGTTGGGCCCATCGCGGAGGAGCACCGCGGTCTCTTGTCCCTCCGCTATCCGATGGAACACGGCATAGTGACGGATTGGAACGATATGGAAAGAATCTGGAATTACGTTTACAGCAAGGATCAGCTAGCTACTTTCTGCGAGGAACATCCAGTCCTGCTTACCGAGGCTCCACTCAATCCCAGAAAAAATAGGGAAAGAGCGGCAGAGATATTCTTCGAGTCGCTCAATGTACCCGCCCTCTTCGTTTCCATGCAAGCCGTTCTCAGTCTGTGAGTCCCCTGTTCTGGGTTTTTTTTTTGTTTTATCGGTTTCTGGTGTGCTTGTATTCGTTTGGATATACTTAGGTTTGTTTGAATAGTTTTTTCGGATTTTTATATTCGGGATCTGTTTTAGTTCCAGATTTCACGATTCTTTTAATCAATATCTCGCTTAATCGTCAATTTTTTCCTACAGATACGCCACAGGTAGAACGACCGGAGTCGTTCTGGATTCTGGTGACGGCGTAACACACGCGGTTCCCATTTACGAGGGATTCGCGATGCCCCACAGTATAATGAGGGTAGACATCGCTGGTCGCGACGTAACGAGGTATCTCAGGCTCCTGTTGCGCAAAGAAGGCATCAACTTCAAAACTACCGCAGAGTTTGAGATCGTCAGGACGATCAAGGAACGCTCTTGCTACCTCGCTAGCAATCCACAGAAGGAGGAAACTATCGACACTGACAAGTTCCAGTACACGTTGCCCGATGGCAGTTCTCTCGAAGTACGCTACGAACAATTTTTCTTCAACACTGATTCCAGAAATCAATGAATCATGGATCTGGGATTTTCATGATTTTCGTTATGCGATGTTCAAATTATTGACAGATTGGTCCGGCGAGATTCAGAGCGCCCGAAGTCCTCTTCAGACCTGACCTCATCGGTGAAGAGTGCGAAGGCCTCCACGAAGTCCTCATGTACTCGATCCAAAAGTCGGATTTGGACCTGCGGAAAGTACTTTTCCAAAATATCGTTTTGTCTGGTGGCTCTACGTTGTTCCGAGTGAGTGTTGCTCCTTATCTTTATCATTGATCTGAATACGAAACCTCAATTTGCTTTGATAAAACTAATATTTATTATATTTATGAATATTTTATAAATATTCTTTTCATCGTCAAAGTCCAATAAAACTTATGCATCACTCTTTTAGGGCTTCGGAGACCGGTTGCTCTCGGAAATTCGAAAGATGCTAGCGAAGGACATAAAGATAAGGGTAAGATTCATCGTAAAGTCATGACCTTCATTTTGATCAACGAAAGCGAAAGAGAATTTATTGAAAAATGTTTACAAAAATAATTTTCCTTTCTAAAAACAATTACATTTGGGCTTGACAATTGAAGATGTTAAAAAATTGAGAAAAAAAAGTTGATAGAAAATTTTGGTGAACAGATATCAGCGCCGCAGGAGCGTCTTTACAGCACCTGGATCGGTGGCTCGATTCTAGCCTCGCTGGACACATTCAAGAAGATGTGGGTGAGCAAGAGGGAGTACGACGAGGACGGTACTCGGGCGATACATCGCAAGACTTTTTGAGCGACGTGACGTAAAACCGCAATAAGAATCGTCGCGCCAAGCCAATCGAAAATTCAACGCATAATTTTTATCGAAAAAACGGAAAAACAAGGAAAACGAATAACGCTCGGCACAACACACTCGCACTCAATCGTGTTTATTATATACATATACACAAGACACATATACACATACACACACACACACACATATGCGACAGAGAAATATAAAGAGAAAGAGAAAAAAAACAAAAACGTACACAAAAAGCTTCGCCCCGTGCTAAAAAATTAACGAATTATTTTCCTCGTTCGTGGAAAAACATTTCCCGAAGACTAACGAAGAAGGAGAACGGGGCAACGAATACTTTGCAACCATTTTTGGCTCTTCTACGTGGAGCGTTCGATGTTTTTTTCGATACTTAAAAAAAATGAACAAAAAGCGACCAGCCAGTGCAGCTCTCAGCGAATCGCGAAATCTGAGCGATTTATAGAATTATAAATGTATTTTTCGAACGCCCTGTAGCGTTTGATCCATCAACGTCGATTTTCTATTTATGCTTATCTTTTTTTTGTACTTTTCACAGTGTAACGTGACTATCGCAGAAAACGAGGTTTGCATCGTTGGAATTTTTTTTCGTTCACTTATTAATTACTTTTTACGCAACGGTTTCTTTTTCTCCGGATTTCCGTTGGAGATCTGTAATAACGATCCTTAAAAACGATCGAAGCTTTTTCGAGAAGAAAACAGAAAATATTCTAAAGATGCAAACTTCAACACCGCTGCGAAACTTAAAAACAATTCGACCTTTAGGAATGTAAAGAAACATGTTGAAAAGTGATTTTTGCTGTGTTTTTTTTCCCTCGATTGACGCGGCTGAACACGAGAAATAAATAGAGATACCTTCCAGCGCATTGTAGCGATTTTGCAAAGTATTTGTAAATATGTTTGCTTTCGTAAAAATAAATCATCGCATATCTGATGGTTGAATTGGTCTTTTTCTTTGGATTTGGTTTTTTACGTGAATTTTACCCAATCTTTGTAATTTTTATTCCTTTTCTTAGTGGGAGCTTAAGGTATATAAATTACCGACTGATGGTATTTATATACCTTATCGAGCATCGATCTCATATAGAGAAGAAAACTATTTTATCGATTGATTGTACCTTCCTTACGACAAAATTTTTTTCTTTATATATGTAAGTCCTAAATTGTGTAAGAAAATATATTTTGCCATTTAAATATAATGTGAGCCGATTATGGTTTCATTTAATTATAGCTTTATATAGTAAATTCATTATCGACAGATGGTATTACGTGTTTTTGTAAATGTATCCCAATATTAGGAGTTGGGAGTCTAACCTCGTCACGTCGTGACCGGCGTCATTCCATCATGGCAGCGATCATGGCTCCGTGTTGTTGATTCCTGGGAAACAAACGAAGAGTGCGAAAAAGTAGCGAAAGCTTTTTCGAGACGCGCACGTAGTAGATACTGAACGTAAAAAACAAACGCGAAACAAAGTAAACCGCGTCTCGCTCGAAACGTGTAAAAAGAAAAACGGAGACAAAAATAAATAACCAATTCAGCAAATCTGGATGAAACCAAGGAGAGAATGATCGCCGCCTCAGATCCGCTGGTACTTGCGCTTTGGACATTCGTTGTTTACTCTGTGATTTATCAGTTGTCAAATATCATATTGTTGACTCGAGAAAAACAAATTCTCGAAATTGGTTTTGTTGAAAATTCGGTTTTGAAATTAAAGTGCCGAAAGTGAAGGTTATAAATTGGTTTTTGGATATTAGGTGCTTAAAACGGATTTTTTGTAACTACGATGTTCGAAATGGATTTTCGGAAATTTTGATTTTAATGCAAACAAACATTTTTCGACATTGAATTTAAAAATCTAGTCGAAAATCAAATTTAAGGAAATTCTATTAGGAATTATGAATCCTTCAGAATTGAATTAAAATATCGAGGTTTTTCAGAATTAGGAAAAATTGTTTTCTAAAATTGCCATTTTTGAGAATTTGATACCAAAAGGTACGTTTTCACAAATGCACATTGCATTCAAGAAAAAAAACTCCTAATGGTCGTAATTACATTTTGAAAAATGAGTTTTTTCAGAAATCGGTTTATTTTAAACTCAATTGTAAACATAAAGCAGTTGAGAAATCGATTTTCCAAGCATCTCAGAATGGATTTTTAAAAGACGTATCCTCTATGATAGGATTTCAAACAATTGATTTTTCAATTTATATTTTTTGGACGTGAGTCCCTAAAAAAATAGTTTTTCCAAATCTCATTGCCGAATGTTGGATTTTTCAAAACATACTGTCAAAAATTCAATAACCAAAGTCCAATTGTCAAAAATAAAAGTTTCAAAAGTACCTTAAAAAATCAATCCAACAAAACGTGTCTTCAGGAATATAGCCCAGGTGGCCGGAAGACCTACGCGCGTCACCCCGGCTCGGTGATCCACCAATTGCCGACGGGTTATCAGAACCCAACAGGGGACAGTATTCTCCTCCAGAAGTTTAGTCAAGTCAACATATCTGAGAAATCTCCGGTAACTCAAACAAACCCAAGTTCTTTCAATCTTTTCCCATTTAATAATGATCCATTTCTTCTCTTTGCGTTTCTCGTCTGTCTTTTTTGCTCGCTGTTAAATCATAAATAAACATCTGTATTTTGTATATTGCATTGACGCAGAAAGAATTCTGGCTGGTACGTGACAATGCGACTTGCGGAGAGGAGGAGCTCTATTGCTCCGGCAAGGTGGCCGTTCACTCCAAAGGTGCGCAGTTTACGCAGATTCTACAAACATCGTACACGTGCGAAACGGACATAAAGCACGCGCTTTGGTGTACATTTTGTACGACGACTCCTGATCAAATGACCAAAGACAAGGAAGCGGCGGAGGAGGAAGACGAGGACACGGAGAAGTTGGAAAAGAGGATCGAATGCTTGTGTCTCTTGGACTCTTACACACTCAAAGTCTTCACCGATACTGGCGAGGATTACGTTTCCAGTTTGCAATTTCAAGTAATGGATCGATGGCATAAATTCATCGAAAAATGACATTACAAACGAAGAAATGTGTTTTGACTTCGGGTAGATTAGGGAAGGGATATAAAATGATAACATTTTTTTCAGATTTCTGCAGTTTGGGCTACAAAGTACGGTATCCTTTTGGAAAAGTCTCAAGTGCCAGTACCGCTGTCAAGGTACTCGTCTCTGGAAGCCAGTAGGTGGGCGGCCCAAAACGAGAGCAATTTGCCTGTAGCCTTCTCGCTGACGCACCCTCTAGATGAAATATGCCCTTTGCTTATTAAACACGGTAAGCTTTGGATTTCTAATGATTGCAATAAGCAATTGGGGAAAAGATCGTTTACGTTTCAGGAAAATGCAAAGACCGATCCATTAAATAATTAATAATTCATTAATTAGTAATGAAACATTAATAATTTATTCATTAATATTTCCTAAGTAATGAACCCAATGAAAAAAAACCATTTATCGCAGGATGCATAACGTACATGTGCGACTCGAATCAACAAATAGTATTCACGAGTTCGGAGCCATCGTTGGCAATGGTGTACGACACGAAAACGGGTCTTCATTCGGTGTACAAGATACGAAAAGCTTCGAACGAGGAGCGTCAAATCGTTTGCGGGAGCAGTGACACGACGGCGAGTGTATTCAATAATTCGACGAACGCGTCACCTCTCCACATCGCCGCGAACGTTTCGGCCACTCGGAATTGCAGCGCGAAAACTTTGAGCTTGTTTGGTAAAGATTGCCCTAATGTTGCCTATCAATCGGAAATCGATTATCGGACCGTATAATTGGTATTGGTAGGTGTCCTCAATCCTCAACTCAGCGGGCTCAGTATGGGTTTAGGAATGCCGAACAGTCCTTTTGGATCACGAGGAACATCCTACACAACGTCTTGCTCGGGTGGTGGTCCATCCCCCTCCCAACAGCAACAGCACAATCAACATTCACGTTCGCAGAGCCCAATGGCCACGATATCGCGATGCCAATCACCCACCCATTCCGCTTTCTCACCTCTCATCGCTGCCACTATCAATCCCAACATTCATCAAACTCGCCTTCATCACACGGTGATCACGACCAGTCTCGGCCAATCACAGAACAGCCCTATTAGCTGCAATAGCGTTCAATTCCAGGATCGACCTGTCACGACGAGCAAACCCCTGTATCCGGAAATATGCCTCGATTACGTTTGGACCGAAAACACTGGGGTATCCAAGTGAGTCGATTCTCAAGGAAAAATAGTATTATGGATATTCGATCAGTTATGGAAAAAAATAAAATTATACGGAGATGAGTTTCTTTTGTTAAATTTTAGAACATTGAAATTTTTCGAATGTCATCATCCTCTTGAAATGCGAAATTTAACACGAGGAAAAAAAGCAAGAAGTGACTTCAATTACATAACATTAGATTGAATAATTAATTTTATTACCAGGGAAGTCGTGTCGGGACGAGCTTCCAGGGTATTTTTGACCTCGGATCTCGTGGGTCAAGGCTACTTGGGTTACCTCGTGCCCAGCAGATCGCAGCTGTTTCTCGTGAGGCTCGAAAAAACGAACAAGCAGCAGCAGATAATATTCGGGATGGTGACGAGTATCATCGCCAAGGACGCGGTTAATCTTCCGGTACGAAAACCATTATTATTCAACGAACGTATATCCATCCAGCAGTTTGATGGATATAAATAGGTCATTCTGGATTAAATTAGGTCATTCCGGATTTAACAGATCAAACGGATTTAAGTGGCGATTTTCAATTGTGCGATCTCCCAAGCTTGATCGTTTTCGTCGATTTCATAAAACGTCTTTTGATTTCCCAGACTCTGAACATGACAGCGACTTTGGACCTCTCGAACGGCGTAACTCTTTATTCGGGGGTGACCTGCGTCGGCAAAGTTCATATACCGAGTGTTCTACCCAATATCAGCGGGTGCAACTACTTCGTCAATAATCTCGGGCAAAAGCTGAGTTCGCCCTTCCCTCGAAGGAGTTCCCTGATTTCGCAGCACGTAGCGTCCAACGAGGCGAAGTTCGAGGAAGCGCTTCACATGCTGAGCCCGGTCGGTGGTCCCTGCGGGAGGCCGCCGCTTCTGTTGGATAATTCATTGTTGGACGCTAGTCTCGTTGCTTTGAAGGACGCCGTCTCCAACAAGATAACCCTCGAATACGGGAACAAGAGTTACTACAGAATAGCTCTTCCCGCTTCGAGCACTTCGCCTCTCGGTGCGTTTTTTTTTTTTGGTTTGGGTTACAGAATTTATCTGCGGAACGACATTTTTTCTCGCAATTTCATAACTCAAAAACCTTTAAATCGTAGTGACGAAATGTCTCAAAGCTTTGCGAAGCGTCCTTCAACGAGACTTGGCGATGCAGTTGCTCGTGAAGTGGTACGGTGCCCGAAACGCGCCAGGGCCCCAAGATTTCACGCCAGCCCAAGAGTGGCACCTGTTTCTGGTGATCCTGTTCACCCTGTTGGGTTACGACGTGGACAAGCTCCCGCTGATCCAGCGTAACGAGGACGATCGTTCAACGGAGCGTAGCAGCCCGATCGTGGTGCCGAAGAAACAGAAAACGAGCGATACCGGAAGTCACGACGATTGGCTTCATTCTCTCAACACCCAGGAGCACAAAAATACTATCGCGTACGTTGGTGACGTGATGAGTTTGAGGGAGTGTTCCAGCGGCAGGAGGGAATCATCAGGAACAAAGATATCGACCGTTACGAAAATTAACACTCAAGCTATTCTCTTCCCTTACCTACCGTTGGTACTCTTTTGTCTCCATTTGCTTTACGAAGAATTGAAGCTCTACTGCGTCATGTCCGAGAGTTTACCTCTTCTAGCCCAGCTTCTCCATCAACTCTCGACCGATCTCAAATTCGATCTCTACTCTCGTCATTATTTCCTCGATTTTCCAAAGTTCTGCAGTATCCACGATAATCCGGTGTCTCAATTGACGAATTCGGATCTCGAGAGAATAACTCCACCGAGTTACGTGCCATCGAAGCCACCGGTGATTTTCGAAGCTCTCTACAATCTTTTGCGAGGACTTCCAGTACCCCCTTATCCACATTTGAGTCGAGTCAATCCACGTACTCGTTCGATCGTCCGATTGGTCGCATTGATCCGTGACGATCCGGAGAGCGAATTGGATCGTTACACCCGTTTGATCGTGCCACCCGGAAGTCGAGTCGACAATCCTGATTCCAATAATGATCGGAAGGATCCGAGCCAAAAGCAAGATTATCCAAAATCCGAAAAGATCGTCTTGCTTTACCACGAGATGGGAATGACCAAGCGTGACCTTGATAGCTTCCCAGCCGGCGTCGCACTTCTGTTGAAGGACGCGATGCATCGTTGTCGCGAACGTCCACCTTCCGACTGGCCCGCTCGCGCTTACGAGCTCATCGACCGCGAAGACCTCGCTGACCTTGAAAAACACTCGGTCAAGCTCGTCACCGAAAACGGGACGGAAACTAGCGGAGGATATTCCTCCAGGGATCCTGATCAGGATGACGGAATGGAGTTTGACGACGCGATACTGAAACTCCGCTTCAACAAGGATCATCGGGTGGCGGAGGTTCGTCGTCTTCTCAATTCTTCGAAACCCGTCAGGATCGCCATCGTCCAACGTCCGGACGTTAGCGATCACGAGTTTATCGAGGAACAAGAGAGACACTTGCACGCTCTCTGTACTCGAACTATGGCGCTTCCGGTTGCTCGTGGAATGTTCACATTGCGAACTTCCACGCCTGTCATCACTGAACAACTGCCGATTCCTCGTTTATGCCTGACTGGTAAAGCGCCACCCCGCGGTACAACCGTCGAACTCGCTCATATCGATGTTCCACCTAATATGAATCTTTGGCCGCTTTTTCATAACGGCGTCGCGGCTGGTCTTCGAATTCACCCTAATGCATCCAACATAGACTCGACTTGGATCGTTTATAACAAACAGCAACAAGGCGAATTCGGGATTGAACATTCCGGATTCCTGATGGCTCTTGGACTGAACGGTCATCTTAAAAATCTCGCGCCTTTTTCCATGTACGAATATCTCGTGGAAGGCCACGAAGCTACCAACGTTGGACTCCTGTTGGGACTCTCGGCTACACATCGCGCCACCATGGACGTCTCTATGACCAAACTTTTGTCCCTTCATGTCGAAACTCTGCTTCCACCTACCAGCATCGAACTGAATGTTCAACAGAACGTTCAAGTCGCTGCGCTGATGGGCGTCGGACTCGTTTATCAAGGCACCGCTCATAGACACATTTCCCACGCGTTACTCTCAGAGATCGGTCAGTCTTTCGAAAATTCATACTCGATTTCTCGATTTCTGCAAATATTTCATTTAATCAAATTATGAATTGATAATTTGATAAAATCAAATTATAAATTTAAAATTTGATAATATCCGGATTCGATATTCATCGGTTGTTACTTCCATAATATTAATAACAATGATATATCAAATATAATAACAATAATAGTTATCATAACTTTTTGTCCGTCAATGGTTTAATTATTGAATTACATAAATATAAATTAAGAAACTTATTAATAGCTACGTCGAAGTATTATTTTTTTCGAATAAAAAAAAAACATTTTCTTTTTTGTATCCAGGACGACCGCCAGGCCCGGAAATGAAGAACTGCGTCGATCGCGAATCGTATTCCCTCGCTGCTGGAATGGCTCTGGGCTTGGTAGTACTGGGACGCGGTGGTGGAGCGGATTTGGCAAGTATACCGGATACGTTGCACTATTACATGGTTGGTGGACACGTGAGGCCGTTCACCGGAGCTCAGAAGGAAAAGTACAAATCGCCTAGGTAATTAATATTAACATTAATAATTGAATAATTTCTAATTAATTGAGTTATTACTAATGAGCTAACTAATTGAAAAGGACTAATTGAAAGATTACTGTTGAACAAAGAACAACAACAATAATAATAATAAACTTATAATCGCTGCCGAATTAATCGATAATCATTAATCCGTAATTAATCAAATGATACGTAATAGAAGCCAATAGTGTTTATTTTTTTCGAAAGAAACTTAAATTTTTCTTTGCTCACAGTTATCAAATCCGTGAAGGTGACTCGATAAACATCGACGTGACGAGTCCCGGCGCGACGATAGCTTTAGGCCTGATGTACTTCAACACCGGAAATCGGGCGGTCGCCGAGTGGATGCGAGCACCCGGTACGCAATTCTTGCTCGATTTTGTGCGGCCTGATCTATTGCTGCTTCGAATACTAGCGAGGTCTCTGATACTCTGGGACGAGATCGAGCCTACGACCTTGTGGATATCCAGTCACGTGCCGGACATCGTTTACAAGTATCGGCTACAAAAACCCACACCGGAAATAACCCAGAGCGTCGATCTCGAGACTATGAAGTGAGGCTTTGTTTTGCGTATTTTTTAAGCTTTTTGAGAGGATGTTGGATTTGTTTCGGTTTGTTCAAACGAGCCTACAAAATACGATAAAAATGTGCGTTTCTTTAGCCAGGCGTACTGCAACATAATTGCGGGTGCTTGCATGGCGTTGGGTCTGAAATACGCTGGTACTGCCAATGAAAACGCCTTCAAAACTCTTCACAACTACGCCCAGATGTTCACGGCTTTGTCGCACAAGTCGATCGGCGAATTGGCCGGTAAATCCACCATTGAGACCTGCCTGAACGTCATCTTGCTCTCGACCGCCGTCGTGATGGCTGGCACCGGTGACCTTGAGGTTGGTACCAGTTGGAGGTTTAACAGACGACCTTGAAGCTAAAACAGCTATTTTGAGGTTATACCGAGTCGTCTTGAGGGAATGGCGAACACGCTGGAAACTTTCGACGCGGCACCTTCCTTACTTCGGTAGTGACGATTTAAGTTGGGCAAAAACCTACGACCTTTGGCAATTTCGTGATTTTTGAGATTCCGGAAAAGCGGCCGAGGTAGCCGTAATTTTTTTTTCTTTACGTTTCTAAAGTATTAAAAGGGTCTATTTGATCGGAAATTTTCAGCTAATTACGAATATCCACGAATTTTAGTCGAAAACACTGCACACGGCAAAGAAAATCGTGATTTCAGAAGTTTTTTACGATTTTTTCATGGAAATTTTTGGTTTTCGGGGAAATGAATGGTATATTCGTGTTCAGGGGATCAAATTACATCTAAATGGACCAGAGAAAAAAAAATAAAAAATCCAAAATTTTTTTCGATTTTTGGGCAAAATAAGTTTTTTTACTGAATCGACAATAACTTTTTTTCCTTTGGGATTTGGCAGTCCATTCTGTGCTCAATCTCTTCGTTATGATTTTCTCTTCAAAATGCTTTTTTAATTATTTAAGTCCGATGATTTTTCGATTTTTGGCAGAATTTCAAAGTTGGACCTTCGATTTTTGCAAATTTTTCCATACATACCCCTTTGCGTTTTTTTTAGCGATTTT
>JAPYZI010002886.1:0-36668 GCA_030523105.1 Ophioninae sp. A BG-2022a | reverse complement strand
GGGTATGTATGGAAAAATTTGCAAAAATCGATGGTCCAACTTTGAAATTCTGCCAAAAATCGAAAAATTATCGGATTCTAATTATTAAAAAAGCATTTTAAAGAGAAAATCATACCAAAGAGATTGAGCGCAGGGTAAACTGCCAAACCCCAAAGGAAAAAAAGTTATCGACGATTTAGTGAAAAAATGTATTCTGCCCAAAAATCGAAAAAAAATTTTGATTTTTAATATTTTTTTTATAGGTCCCTTACGATGTAATTTGATCCCCTGAACACGAATCTACCATTAATTTTCTCCAAAGCCCAAAATTTCCATGAAAAAATCATAAAAAACATCGAAAAACACGATTTTTTTTGCTGTGTGCGGTGCTTTCGACGAAAATTCGTTGATATTCGTAATTAGCTAAACGTTTTCGATAAAACAGACGTTTTCAATACTATTAAAACCGAAAAAAAAAAAATTTCGACCACTCCGGTCACTTTTCCGGAATTTCAAAAATCACGAAATTTCAAAAGGTCGTAGAGTGAGCTTCTTATATGCTATGGAGATTCAACGGGTGTGTTTCGATCTCAATCGTGACAAAAAGGTTGCTGCAATAATAATTGAGGCAGCGCTTATTTGTTAAATTTTAATAAATCTTAATTCTCCAACAAAGAAAAAGACAAAGGATTTGTCAATGCGGTAAAAAGGAGTCACGATTTACGGGAAGGTGAAAAAAAACGAGACTATTTTTAAAAAGATTCGAATATTATATATTGCAATTTTACATATTCTATATATAATCTCCTGGTTGATCGAGGCGCTCGTCATTCGGGACTTTCATCGTTTCCTTCTCGTCCTCGAACGCAAATATTTTACAACAACAAAAGAAGAAAAAAAAAAAAGAAGAAAAGGGCGAAGAAAAAAAAACGAATTGAAACCAGCCGCGCAATTGTCGCAGCGATACGTAGAATCCGATAACGAGACATTATTAATATTATTTATAACATACAGCACACGTATCTCGTTCGCACCGTTAATATTCCGTTGCATCGTTTAATTCGATGGTCCCGTTGAAACAATAATAATAAAAAAAAAAAAAAGAAACACTCAAACAAGCATACATATATACATATATATATATACACAAATATATATGTATATGCGACGTTATTAAATACAAAAAATTATACAATCATACTAAACTTCGTCAGCACACAATGCAACGCGGGCACTTGCATAAATATTCAGTCCCATAAATATTCGATCGTCGAATCGATATTAAAAAAAAATAATAATAATAAAAACGAAGAAAAAAGAAAAAACTTCCTTCCGGTAGACCGAACGTCGAGTTTTTATTGGTACGATCGACGGCGAATTTCTTCTCTGGCTGTTTTTCTTCTTTTTTTGTTTTTTTTTTTTTTTTTTGTTTAAAGATCCCGGACAAAGAGAGCTTTTTCTTCCCGGCTGGCGGAGAACGTGCCGAAGTAACGATCCGAGCTTATCATTATCGTTAGAATTATTATCAATAGCGCGTATCTTCTTTTGGGGAAGAGTGGGAGGGGGGATGCGCGGATCATCACTCCAGGACTAAGAGTCGAACTCAAAAATGTATATTTGGCTTTCCTCTGGTCGAGAGAGAAAAAAAGATTTGACCAAACGAGTACGACTTCTCCGTCGCGGTGATTGGCTTTTGAGATCGCCAAATTTTGAGTCCTCGGTCATTTTCAATTTGATCTTTCTCTCTCTCTCTCTCTCTCTCTCTCTCTCTCTCATTTTCTTTTTCTGTCTCTCTTGCGATATCTCTCTCTCACACGCTCATTCTTTCGTTCTCTCTCTCTCTCTCTCTCTCTCACGCTCTCCTCATTGTTAAACGTGGCTCCATATACACGTGGCTCAGGCGATCACTGACCTTCGCTGTCGCTGTCGCTCTTGTCTGCGAAGAATTAAGAAGACGCCCATCATGCTGAGATTGATAAGTACAGTAATGAACATTTTTTGGAGACGATAAAAAATTGAATTGAAACTTTCGTCGCGTCAATTTTGTGACTTGTCCGTTTTTTTTTGTTCTTTTTTTTTTTGTTTGTTTGTTTGTTTTTGCCCACTTCGCTATCGTCATCTTTCAATTCAATTTCGTGTGCTTTCGCGGTCAAGCGTTATTTGAAGTGAACGAACTGGTTGTCGTACCTTTTTTGCCGGGATAGGCGTGACGTTTCAGTCTATCGTAGAGATCGTCCTTCGTACCGTAAATACTCGCGTTCGAACGCGCCAGACTGTTCATCTTGCCGCCGTTGTGTAGACTCTCTGAAATTCGCGAGAAGAAAATCCGCTTTTACAAAATTGATGCTCAACGAGGTTTCAGTTATAATTAACAAAATGAAAATTTCGGATTATTTTCGGAATAACAATAATAATTTCGGAATTGTTATAAAAACACGAAACGAACGGGAATACCGAGATTCGAAAAAAAAAATATAAGTAAAAAAAATACAAAACATTTGAACGAAAAAAGATATCCATGCGACCTTGAACGTGAATTTAAAAAAATCGACTTGCCTTTCATATACGTTTCGTTGTAAAAATTGGGCATTTCCCAACCGTCCTCCTCGTCATCGTAATAATGGGCGTAAGTGCTGTGATGCGACGGAGCTATCGATTCGGCGTAGGGTGTGGGTGCGCCGTAGTAAAAGTTGACCTGTGATCCGTTTTGATCGGTGGCGGGGGACAGCATTTTTTTAGGTTCCCTCTTGCGGGAAGATCTCGCGCATATCATCCAAACGAGGAGCACGACGATGATAATGAGTATAACACCGCCCGCTATACCGCCGGTTATGTAAAAGAATTCGGACTTTTCGGCGCAGTGTTTGCCGGTGAAGCTACCGCTGCAACGGCAGGATGGCTGGCCTCGGGAATCCTTCAAGCAGACACCCTCGTTATCGCAATATCCCGTGCAAACGTCAACGCACTGGGTACCCGTGCCGTTGTAGCCAGGCTTGCATTCGCACTTGAAGTCACTGGTTTCCGGTATCAGAAGACAGTACGCGTTCGCGTCGCAATGCATTTCTTCTCCGCTCATGTCGCAGGGATTCGTGCACTCGGATTTGCTGGTCTATAAAAAGTGCATTTCTCATTTACTTCCAAGTTTCGTTATAAATGAGAGTGATTACGTAGCGGAGTTGGTTTCTGGATTGAAGACATTGAACGAGTAGCTAATTTGAAACAACGGAAAAGTCAAGAAGAAACTAACCGCGGCTGGTCCCTTCGTGCTCGTGTTCGGCGGACATGGTATGCAGAAAGTTTGCTGTGGTTCGGACTGATAAGTGCCCTTTTTGCATTGAACGCACTCGTTGAGAGTGCCGTTTAGGTGAGTACCAGGTTCGCAAACCGGAAGTGAACATTCCTCGACAGCAGCCGATCCCATGTTCGGTGTTGTGTGACCCAATGGACAAGCTTGGCACGCAGCTTGAACGCCCTGCGTTCTGTAAGTTCCCCTCGGACAAGGCTCGCATTTTCCTTCAACTGCCAATTGTTGGCCCGAGCCGCATTCGTCCCGGCATTCCTCCCGGGAAACAGCTTCAGCCGTTCTAGTCGTTTTTCCTAAGCCGCACAGCTTGCAAGCGAAGCTACCTTCGTTTGGCTGGTAAAAACCATGACCGCAGCTACGGCAGAGACCGGCACCGTCGTCGTAATACTTTCCGGCTGGACAACGCTCTTTGCAGTCGGCTGCGCTGCGCGCTCCCGGTCCCACCGTCACGCTGGAACGTCCAGCGATCACCGGACAACTGCTGCACTTCAATTGACCACTCTCGCTCTGATACGTTCCAATTGGACAAGACTCACACTTTTTCGTTGATTCGTCGTAGTAACTTCCAACCGCGCACGGCACTGTCAAACATAAATTTCGTTTTGTGATTAGCCTGATACTGGTAGTTTCAATCTTGGCATCGTTGATCGCGGGGTGACATCGAAATTCAAGAGAAAAGCGATACTTTACCACAATCCGGTGCCATAACGACTTGTCCAACTGGGCAAGCGTAATCCGACTCCAAAGTCAGCGATGCGGGATCAGGCACGGTGTTGGGAAGTATATCGTGAACGTCGAATTGATCTTCCTCCAGTATGAGTTTTTCCAGAAGCGACTGGACGGTCGCGCGATCATTGGAATTCGTATTCTGAATGGGATCACTGCGAATAACAATTGAATCCGTTAGTGGCTGTTGTTGGAACGGGAATAACAAAACTGAGAGATTTGCAGGCAACCAGTTATGCGCGTAATATGTACAGCCGTTATTCTTGCGTTTCGTGGTCGTTTTTTTTTATTTATATGTATATATACATATAGCTGTTGTTGATGTTGTTTTTATTAGGCACCTTCCAGTCGGCGTGCTGTAATAACTAAGTTTCATTCGTACACTGGGTGAGGTAGATCGCGATTGTTCGATTTGTCATTTGGGTTTGTATTAATCCTTGGATTCCTTGCCTTCCTGATAACGATTGTAATGGTTAAAAAGAAAATGTTAAAAAAAAAAAAAAACGATTACGTCGATAATATTGCCACACCTGTCAATCTGGGGTGGTTAGTAAAAAAAAAGGAGTAAGAAACGTGCATTTCATCGACTTATGTATAATTGTTAAAGACCAGTGTGAGATTTCTGAAATGCTATGAGATTATGATCGTTCCTTGCCGTTGTTGACTATGAGAGGAAATGAATGATTAATGATCGTCGAAGATGCGGATAAATGGCAATGTGGCGAATGACGTGAATCAGCCAACCGATCTGATGGAGGTCTCTCGTGTTTGGTGTATCGATACTGGTTTTTTTTGTTTTCTTTTTTTTTTTTTAGGTTTTCTCTTCACGAGAGAGGGAAATCTTACTTTATGGCCGGGAACGAAATCGCCACCTCGTAGGTATCGCTGCCCTGGCGTCCCTGTCTCGTTCTATCGCGTGAAAAAAGCAACAAATTCTCAGTATTTCTCACTCTAAAGAAATTTCCTAGACGAGCGCTATTTTAAAGTGATACACGAATGGTGAATTTTGCCGAATTCGAAATTCAATGGATTTTAATTGGATCATGGTGGAACTTACGGTTCAGCTGGAACTGCGGCGGATATGATGTAAGTTCCTCCATCTTCGTCGTTGGCTTCGCGAGTCGCGCGAACGCGGTGATCGCATTGCACGTCGATTTTCAGATCTTTGCACTCCCGAGTACCTTAAACCACAACAAGTACCAATCGTAACACGATATTTAAGGTTTTTTTTCTTGATGAGGGATATTTCTCGAGTCTACCTTCGTACGAATAAGAACAGAAGTTCCAGTCTCTGTTCAAAGAGTTGACGGCGTTGCGGACCTTTTGCTTCAGAACACCTTGGCCAGCCTCGTTGCACAATACCGAAGTTGGGAAGTTCATTTTTATTCTGAAAACTCTTTGGGCCGGTGTTGAACCTTGAAATTAAATAAAGAAGATCATACAGTTAGGTTTGAAAGGTAGCGCGTTTAGTTTGGAAGAAGGAGAAAGAAAAGCAAGTCGTTTAGTTTTGCTTACTCGTGCAAGCTGGATAGACGATCGGCAATGACGGATCCGTCGTTGGCCTCCAGAATCCTTCAGCTCCGCAGGTGTAAAATTTCGGTACTTCCTGAGAGAATCTCAAACCATTGTTGCAAGATATCTCGCACACTTTGAACTGTCCACCGGAGCCCCAATCCTTGCACAGTTGGGAGCCACCGATGGGATCGGCAAGTTCGGGACAGAAATCGGCTACGGAAGAGAACCGATGTTAAGTGGACACAAAACGTAGTTGTCATTGCGTCGGGATTCGACAAACGTTGAGAACTTACCTAAAACGTAGACTTTGAAGTTGCAACCCGCGGAATTGCCGGCTTGATCGTAAGCCACGTAACTGATGTCGTAGGTACCCCACAAGAGCGTCTGGCCCGATCGATGACCGCTCTTCTCCTGAATCTTCGTAACACCAACGTTGTCACTGAAGTGTGGCTCGTCCCAGGTCACGATTGACGAACCGTTCTTAGCTATGACCCACAGGTCACCAGGACAATGTTCAACTTTAGGCGGTATTTTGTCGGCTTCCAGTTGTTGGCATTTGCTGCCACCGTAACCGGGTGGGCAGATTCTTTGACCGCAGTGGGAAGGTACGACTCTCTCGACGCCCCCAACGCTGTCGTCATAGCCAGCCCACGTTAGAACGAGGCCCTGATAAAGTACAGGTTCTGTCCGGCAATCCCGAACTTGCTTCTGGATTTCGTTCGTCACGTGGAGGGCACGACCCCAAACTTGAACCTTCGTCAGGTGTCCTTGGAATCCTGACTCGGTGTAACCTTTAGCGTTTTCGCTTTGCGGCTTACCGAGGACTGTCCAACCACTGTACAAATAAACTCTCTTATTTCTTTCTCTTCGAGCGTTTCTATAACTTTCGACGAAACAGACAGTTGTTTCGGGTATTAAAACTTGATTGTTTCTTCAGAATAAGTTGGAGTTGTGATCTTACTAGAGTGGCAGTGTTCTTCCACTTCCGTAGGCTTCGGTCTTGCTAGCTATGAGGCCCTCGGTAATCAAGATGAGTTCACCGCCATTGTCCCCGTTCCAAACAACAGCGACGTGATGCCACTGGCCGTCGTTTATCGTTGCGTATTCGCGGAACGGAAGATAAACGTCTTGAATATCGTGGAAGAGAGAAACTTGGACACCATTGCTGTGCGCTTGGATCATCGGTCGACGATTAGTAGGTACGTGAGGCGAGCTGTCGAAAAGATTGATGAACTATTGTATTGAATATATGAACATAATAGGAATAAGTTTCGCTGATGATGTACCTGACGCTGTAGAGCGTAAAGAATATTCCAGCTTCGTCTTTCTGCGTGAATTGAACCCACATGGCCACGGTCAAACTCTTGTGGCCTCCGGTGAAGAAAGGAATTACCTGAGCCGCACTGCTGCGAGCTGGATCGGTGAAGTACAAATCGTAGTCGACCTGAATTGCTAAAAAGGGCAGTTTCCACGTCATTGCAATATTCTCCTGTCAATACCAATAAACAATCGTTGCAAAAGCCAGACGAAATTTTAGTCATCTTTCTTACATTTCCTGCAATCATCACCGGTGAGATTGAAAGGACACTGGCAGAAGAATTTGCCTGTAAGGTCGATACAAGTGGCGGAGGGTGGACAAGAATTCTCCTTGCAGTCGACGATGTCATCCTCGCAAGTTTTTCCAGTATATCCGGGTGGACAGATGCAGGTAAATCCTGGCCCGTCGTCGACGCATGTTGCTCCATTTTTGCAGGCACCGGCTTGACAAGCATCGTACTCGTACTGGCAACCGATTCCAGTGTAATCATCCGGACAAGTGCAATTCAGCCCGGAGCCAAAGTCTTGGCAACGTCCGCTGTGCATACACGGATTACCGATGCATCTCTCGGGTGCCGTTTCGCACTGTTTACCATCAGTGCCCGAAGGACACCTGGTAAACAATAGAAAAAAATTGACGTTATAGGAAATGGAAAGGAATTGAGTTTGCCACGTGCTGGACCTGACGTTTCATGAGCTAAACGGTTTTGCAGGCCATATTATGAATCATTAATCAACTTACACACAGAAGAAGTCTTGGAAGAGATCAACGCACGCAGCGTCGTTCTGGCAGGGTCTGTTCATGCACATTCCAACATCGTGTTCGCAGTGCGTGCCGGTCCATCCTTCGGGACACAAGCACTTGAAGCCACCAACTTCGTCGCGACAAGTTGCACCGTTTAGGCACGGATAGGAAGCGCAATCGTCGATGTTTATTTCACAAGCTGCCCCTGTGTAGCCTTCACGGCAGTGGCAAGAAAATTTATTGTCGAGATCAATGCATTTGTCAGTGCCAATGGGACTGCAAGGATCGCTAAGGCACTCGTCGATCTCAGCCTCGCACTGAAGTCCAACAAAGCCAGGGCGACATTTGCAGATAAAGCCTTCGAGTTGATCCAGGCAAGTTCCACCGTTTTGACAAGGCTCCGAGGCACAGTCATCCACCGTATGCTGGCAGAGCTGCCCAGTATAGCCAGGCTCGCACGTGCACGTGTAGCCACCGACTTGATCCAAACATTGGCCGTTGTTGCGGCAGGGCTTGTCAGCACATTCGTTTATGTTCGTCTCGCAAGCGGAACCCGTCCATCCGGGATTACAGATGCAAGTGTGATCGAAGAGATTATCCACGCAGATTCCATTCAGACACGGATTGCCCGAACAAAGATCGATCTTCTCGTGACAACGTTTGCCACTGAAGCCGGGTGGACAGTCACAGGTAAAATCGGCTACCAGATCAGTACAGTTGGCACCGAGGAGGCAAGGTCTCTCGGCGCAATCGTCCGTGTTTATTTCGCAACTTTGGCCTTCCCAACCGTCCGGACATTCACACTTGTATCTACCCTGCTGGAGAGCCACACATGTCGCGCCGTTGTTGCAAGGATTTCCACTGGCGGTGCATGGATTGATCTGAAAACATATGTGGAAATGAGTAATGAGTGTAACGATTTATCCTTTCATTGAATGATCAATTGATCGTGTTAGTCCTTCACCAAACAGGAATCATCTTGTTAGTCAGGTAAAATGCAGATAGTTATATAGATCAGCATGTGGACAATATTCTCATATTATTTCCGGAATCGATGACAGCCAGTGATTGTTAAAAAAAAACGGTTTTCAATGGAATTTTTCTGGAATTCGTTTATCGATAAAATTGTCGTCTGCAAAAGTGAGCAGATTTCTTTTTCCAAGTAACCAGCTTCCGAAACATACCGTGATGTCACAGCCGACTCCGGTATATCCGGATCGGCACAGGCACGTGTAATTGTTGAAGCCTGGCTCATCCTTGCACATTGCTCTCTCGGGGCAGGTGTCATTCAAACAATCGGACTTTTCCTCCTGGCAGTTGATACCAGAGTAGCCATTGGCGCATTGGCAACGATATCCCTGGGGGAGATCTATGCAAGTAGCACCGTTGTAACAGGGTTGAGAAGCGCATTCGTCAATATCGATTTCGCATCGTCTGCCGGAGAATCCTGCCGGGCAGAAGCATTGAACTTCGTGGCCCATGGGAACGCAAAGTCCTCCATGTTGACAAGCGCTGTCAGTGCATTCGACGGGTTTACATTCTTCACGACCAACGCCACCGGGTCCATCGGTGTACATGTTGGTTGGACATTCCATGCAGGTGGTGGCACCATGCTGCGGTTGATAGAAGTTCTTCGGGCATTGAGCGCAAGGAGCGAGACCGGTGTCGGAGTACATGCCGGGTGCACATTTTGTGCGGCAACGATCGCGACCGGGTGCAGCAGGCTGATAGGTAAAAGTGCCAGTTGGGCAAGCTTGACAATCCTTGTAACCGCCGATCGGTGGTTCACCGGTGTAGCTGTTGCTCGGGCACTCGAGACACGGCACCAAACCCGTCGGCGAGTAAGTTCCGTAGCCGCAAACGGGTATGCAGTCATCGATGCTCTTGGAGCCAACTTCGCGTGTGTAAGTGCCGAACGGACAGCGCAGGCAAGCTCCCTGCCGATCGCTGTTTTGATAAAATCCTTTCGGGCAGGATGTGCATAACTTTTGTTTCTCTCCAGCGAAAGTTCCGGCCGGACAATGCAAGCATCGCGGTACATCGTTCGTGTCCATGTTTAAAACTTCACCGATGCTGCAAGTGAACCCACGGGATATCGAGGATCGCAGAGCGCGAAGGGGCGGGCACTGGTTACCGATCGCCGAAACGTTGAGAAGCGGCTCGATTACGGCACTCGCGTGAGGCACCGACAGATCGAATATGAGGTTCAAGGTCGAGCCGCAGAGGTCATACAGTTGAGGTTGACGGATGGCAGGTACGATCGCCAACACAAAGTCCATCTTCAGGACGTTCTCCTCCAGCAGAGCAGGTACAGATCTCACAAAAGTTACATTCATATTCACGTTGACGGCTGAACAACGCTGCGTCAGGATACCATTCAGGTTCATGTAATATTGAGCCATCAGATCTTGATACTGAGGCAAACAGTTGCGCGAGACTGCACCGTTAGCCCTATAAGTCACTGACGCGATCACGTGATAATCCGCCTGTTGAGTGTTCTCCGAAACGCAATCGGGAACTACTGAACTGGGTGTCCAGTGTCTGACCGAATCACAGGCGAATGTCTTCACTGGTGCACCATCCGTGAAACGATAGCCAGTTCTGCACGTTGCTATGCATTGAAGACCTTTGTCACCCGGGGCACATTTCAATGCCCCGTTAGCCGGTGCCTTCAATTCCCAATCGACGCAACGCGTTGCTTGTACCGAAACCTGGAAATGGCAGGAGGCTCGATTGCCGCTCGAATCAGTAGCATACACGGTTACGTTCTCAAAGCCACCAGTTGGAATGATCGCTCGTTCGGGTACGAACGTGACTTTCACAGGGCCTGAAGCGTCTGTTGTGTTGATTCGTCGGCGGGTCTCGTTGAAGTTTACGGAATAACTGTCCTGCTGGTCGACCAACTCGATCACGTAACTCTGAGGACAGCTCAGCTTTGGCGGTGTTACATCTAGAGAAAAGAGAATACAGTTTTACAAACCAGTCCGATATAGCTTCCAGATGATAATCATTGGCATAGCCCAAGTACGATACTAACCAGGTACCGTGATATTGATCTCGCATATGGCGACGTTCCCGTCGTAATCAAAGGCAACGTATTTGACGACGGTGTTCTCGAAGATTCTAATTGGTGTTCGGAAGCTTTGAGGCTTGATCTCCACTCTTGCAATGCTACCACTGTTGTCAATGGCGGTTGGTTCGGTAAAGTTGACCGGCAAGAGGCCACCATCGGGACCTTTCTGAACCATGATAGGCTGCTGGGGACAATTCTGGAATACCGGTGGTTCATTGTCGACGCACGGTGAGAAACCATAGTCATAGCCGAGCAGAGGCTCGACTGTTGGTTCTTCGCATCCCATTAGCTCGAATTTCAAGCAAGCGTTGTCCATGTAACTTACGATCCCAAGAATTACGAAACGCGCTTGCACGTACTTCGGCAGTGTTATCATAGCGAGTTCACCGTAATTTCCGGGATCTCTCATCGTTAGATTGAAGTTAGGGAAATAAACAACGTAATTCGCGGATTCGGATTGCTTGTAGAAGAAACGAATTTCCGTTGGACGTCCAACAATGTCGTTGGTGACGACACCTTTAACGAGGATAGCTTTGACGCGATAAACTTGGCCAAGATCGACGCTTATATAAGTGAAAGCTTCCTGCTTGCCGCACCAACCGGTCACCGAATTAAGCCTAACATTTTTCGCTTCGTAATTAGGCCTCTCGGATGTCGCGTTGATGGCCGAATCCGGAATTTTACCGGAAGCCAGACCTAGCGGTTTGACGACTTTGCACTCGGGTTCTCGAAGGCAAACGATCGGTCGTGGATTGATGAGGATGTAGCCAGGTCTACTGCACTCGAAGTGAATCTCGGAGCCTTGCTCGTAGCTTCTAGCGACCTGATAACCGTCGCTGGGTCTTCCTGGATCCTCGCAGACTGGTCCTTCGCAACGCAAGTCACCAAAGTCCCAGACACCATTGGCCTGGCAACGCACGACGTTGTCGTGGCGATTCGTTTGACCCGCCAGCTTGAAAGTATCCTGACAGCCAAAGAAGAAGGACGACTGGTACTTCGTATCCAGATACTGTCCGTACTCGGCTCCAGGAGTTGGCAGGGGCTTTCCGCAGTCCGATCGGGGACAGGCTGGTGAGAAACCCGATAGCCAGTAGTCGGGTAGTCCAGCCTTGGGATCGTAGACGCATTGACGGAAACCGGAAGTCGCTGTGTTTCTCAACGATCGCCCGTTGTTACTGCACTTCAGTGTGACGTTCTGTTGGAACGGCACCAAAACGCTCGTCTCGTCCGATCTTATCACGGACAGTCCTTCGTTCTTGTCATCCGGAAGGGAAACGCATTTGGCATCTGTTACAACAGAAAATCCTTATTATCTCTGATGGAATTTCGATTGTTCATTTACAGGCATCAAGCTCCCTCGATTCTCGGGAACGCTCTTGATCAAGCGGCATTGCGGGTCAGACACCACCGTTCTTATACTCACACTGACACTCCGGTGTCGTTCCGTTCCAGGCACCGCTCGATGTACAGATCACCGCTGACGATCCCGCCAGGACGTAACCGAAGTTACACTGGAATCTTACCAAGTCCCCGAAGTGAAATTGATCCTGAACGAAACGAGATTTTAAACGTAAATGAGTCGTCGAAATCTTTGCGAAAAGTTTTCGAGAATTTTAAACCGGATCTACCTTGGTCACCAAAACTTTGCCGTTTTCCGGTGGTGCCAGAGGTGGACACATGACCGGTACGCAAGTTTTGTTCCTTTGATACAAGTCGCCGTCACGCTCGCCAGTTTCAGACCTGGCGATGTTGAAGCCAGCTGTTCCGTTGCTCTTGTAGAGCTCGTAACCGGTGTTGCACATGCACGAATAACTTCCCGGGCTGTTGACGCACTTCTGATGACAGCCGCCGTTTCTTATCGAACATTCGTTCACGTCGCTGCACTCGAGGCGCGTGCAGCCCATTATTTCAAGCTTCATGCACGGTGCACCAATGGAATCCTGAATCCGGAATTTCACGTATCTCGCCTCGATGGGAACAGGCAGATTTAGAACTGAGAGGGTTGGCTCCATTATTCTGAATTCCACCGGGGTACCGTCCGGATTCGTGTAGTCCTTGAACGCGTCCGTCAACTCGTCCGTGTATTGAATCCTCACTGCTGATGTGTACGCTATGTTTCCATCTGATCTAGCCACTATTTGAGTCCTGAAGCCACGTATTATCGCCGGTGCTTTCATATCGATCATCACCCAATTGGAACCTGGCTCGATGTTGTTGCCGCACCAACCATCCCCGTTGTTCAAACGGACACCCTGCGAAAATTCATTGTGAGGTTCGTTGACGTTTTTGACAAATCAGTATTCGAGGAGGATTTTTTTAATCGGCGGTGTGAAGCCATTTTTTGTTTTCTAAATAAGGGATGAGACGTGAAGAACGATTTTCGTAGTATTCCAGAGAAACAAACTCGAAGAAATAAAATAGTCGGAGAGATAATGAAAATTCAGTATTTAAATAATAATCCTGAGTTTCCGTTCTTCGGACTTACAGTTTTCGCGTAGCCGTTTTCGGAACTCGAGACTGTTATCGACTCGTCGGGAATTCCACCGTTTATCAGGCCCAAATCGCCGATCGGACGACATTCCAAAGTTGGCGCGAAACCGGATTTGCATTTGCAGGTGAACGCACCCGGTGTATTAATACACTCGGTCGATGCGAGATCGCACTGGCTCGAGGCGCATTCGTTTATGTCTGAAATATCAAACCCGGCGTCATGGAAAATTGACCAGCGTTCGTTTTTTTTGTGCTTGAAAAGAGATTTGTTAGGATTAATTAATTTGGGACACTCACCCTCGCAGGAGGGAACGTTTTCGAAGCGTTGATCGGTACCGCACTGTATGATGTTAGATCCGGTCAATTTGTAACCTCGATTGCATTGCACACGTGCCTCATCGCCGAAGTAATATTCTCGACGCGAGTCGACCACGAAACCATTTTTTACACTCGGCAATGTAGAACATCGAGCTCCTGTGATTATCAATAATTGAACGGTTGAAAATTAACTACGATCAATAATGGTTCTTCAAGGAATATCAATTTTTCGCGATAATTCATAAAAATGTTATTGCCTACTAAACAGAAAAATGATTTTTTCTAAAATTCACTGCGGTATAACGACTGACGTGATATTTTATAAAAATCATAAAAGCCGATACGTTTTTATCCCAGTAAGCACAACGAGAATAATCGTCGAGGAAAAAAGACGATTCCTGATTAACGTTGATCAATCTTTTCAAGCGTTGATGATTGCTACGTTGCGGGAAGTCCAGTTGGAGAATAATTCTGAATGAAGATCGATAGATAGAATAAATGATGAAGGGACTTACGAGAACAGGTTGGCACGTTGTCGGACCAAGTACCGTTGCTCATGCACAGAATAACCGGATGTCCACTTCTAACGTAACCAGGCTCGCATTCGAATCTAACGATAGTACCGTAGCTCCGTCCACCGCCGTTCAAAACAGTGATATTCGCGTTGGGTGCTTCGGGCAATGGCGCACACTGGGAAGCAAGACAAGACGGTTTCTTTTCCCAGCGTCCATCAGCGAGACAAGATATTTTTTCCGTCGGCCTTCCGGTTGGAAACGCGAACCCAGCGTAGCACTGATAAGTGGCCAACCCGCGATAAGTCACGTTGGACGAACCGATTGAAAAACCGTTGTCTATTTGTGGCACGGGACCGCAATAGACTTCTTGGCACTTCGGTATGTACGTTATCGACCAATTACCACCTGGTAGACACTCCGTCGTCATTCTTGATTTACCAGTTGCGAACTCTTGGCCTAATGGACAGGAGAACGTTACGACCGTTCCAAATGCTGTGTCCCTGCTTGAGCCTAATGCTCCTTCGCCCGGCTGAAGAGGTGGACAATCTTCAAGGAGTAAACAACAAATTCGTCATTGGATAAAATGGATTGTACGGGTTATCACTGATTGAAGCAAAGCTAGATGTCATCGGATATTACTGAAATAGACAGCGCTAATCTCTTGATGGTTTTTACCTGCCGAAAATGCCGCTTGCCATCCAGTGCTGCTTCTCAATGCGTCAGAAACAAATCTAATCAGCATTTCTCCACTTTCAGCCGTCAGGGTTATCTTCGGTCTAACGTTCGAGGTGAATCCATTACCGGAGTGCAACCGTAATCCGTTCGTGTTCGATCCGTCGTAAACTTGGACGTAATCGGTGTTGTGGACGTTGAAGTTTACGAATTTGAGGGATAGAGCAGTACCCTGAGGATTCTTGACTCGATAGAAACATTCCTGATTGTTCGGATAATCGTTGAGACCGTACGAGGGAGATTGGACGGTTCCGTTTCTTGCGATAATCGTAGCTCTGCAGCCTTGGGTATAACGGATACTGAAACCGCGTCTGGAGTCGCCGAGGCTCGTTTTGAAATAGAGATACAAGTTGCTACCCGTTGACATCAGGACTGTTGGGTTATCCTCGGTTTTGCCGGTCAGTCTTGCCACTGGACGACTCATTGGAGAATCTCCGTCTCTTACGAGTATGTAATCCCGATTCATTTCAAGATCCAAATCCTCGATCTGATTATTCAATGAAACGAATATTTCTCAATTGAAAATGGAATTTAACTTGTGGAATTCCTAGATAGTTATTTCATTGCTCGTTGGATCATCAAAATGGGGTTCGCATCGATGAGACCGAGCAATGAAGTTTCTTTTCTCATTTTTTTATTTCCTCAGTTCCATTATATTGCAAAATATATTTTTTTGAATATTTTAACTCTAGATTTTTAGAATAAAGATTCGAATAGTTATTAAAGGAATTTCTTTACCATTTTGGTGAAACAAAGTATAAAGGAATTGAAAAATAATCATTTTTGTTGCGCCGCAACCTTGCGAACTTCCGTTTCATTCATCAAAAGTAATCCGAAACATACACAATCTCTTACGGTTTAATGGATCTTTAAAAAAATCGAAAGTTTCGATTCTTTGTTATTTTTTATTTTTGCTCACCTCGAGAGACATGATCCTTCCTGGTTGGGCTTGCAATATGTATAGGCACTCGAGACCGCCGGGATAATTTTGTGGATAACCGGGTGACGAGAGTACTTGTCCCTGCGGTGTCGCCCGAAGAACACCCCCGCAAGTTTGCGGCTCGGTTTTCCACGAAGCTCGAAAACCTTTTCTCTCGACCGAGGAATCCGTGCTAAACTTGATGATCATGAAATTCGATGCCGAGACAAAAAGTTTGTTGCTCAATTCTTGCTTCCCCGAGAGTGTCGCTAAATTCACGGATTTCTCCTCGGTTCTACCACCGACGAGAATTTGAACGATATCGAAACTCTTCTCGGTCTCGAATTCCTGAAATTGGAGGAGTATGTTGTGGCCCTGAGGACCCTCGAGGGTCCACTTGCAATTACTCAAGGGCGTGTATTTGTGAGGATAATTCGGACTCTCCACGACGTCACCACTGCTCGCCATGTAAAACTGACAATTTCCTGGACAGTCGAGCTCGTCCGAGTAATCGCCACAGTCGTCTTGCTTGTCGCACTTGAATGCCGAATTTATGCATTTTCCGTTTGAGCAATGAAACGAGCCTGCCGAACAAATTTCAATCTTATTTAAATGCTGTTTCAAAGCTGAAAGGGTTTTATCGAATTTATGTGAAATTTATTATTTTTCGATCACTAGAAAAATAATACAATTTTTATTATTTCCATTATTATTAGAAAGTTATTAGGAATTTTTAATTAGAAATTTAGAAGACATTTATTAGAAATTTTTATTATCAGAATTTTGTTATTTTTCGATCACTCGAAAAATACCAAAATTATATTATTATACATTTTTTAGAATCCGTAAAATAATAATCCCAAATAAACTCAGCAGAAAAAAATTATCTGGGTGGGCAAATTTTTTAATTCTTGAAATAATAAACCCAAATAAATCCAACAGAAAAAATATTATTTGGACGGAGATTTGAGATCGTGGAAGATCCAACTTGTCACGAATTGTCCATTGCGTTTACGGCGACGATATACTCGTACAGGGAGAATTACCTGCAGGACATGCGCTAGCACGGCACATGAACGGAAGCAGGGACTCGCAGGTCGTCAGTTCCCACGATTGTTGCTGATCATCCGTAACCGCCACGTCCACACATTCACCGGATTTCGGATCCGGCTGCCTCGAAGCCCAGAAACCTGAAAATTAATAGAAATTCGATAAATCTCCGATTTAAGCGTAATTAAATATTTCAGAGCGACTAAAATTGCGTCCGCGATCATAAAAAAACTATCGGTATACGAAAAATCTTCAAAAATTAAAAAATCGATTTTTTGAGCTCTCATAAAACCCAAACGTTCGATTTATTTAAAAAATGTTTACAAATTTAAAAATAAATATTCCAAAAAATTCTAAGAATACAGTTTCTAAAATACTAAATTACAAAATTATTGAAAAGTCTTTCAAAAATCAAAAATCAATTTTTCTTCGTCCCGATTGTATTTTGGAACTCAAAGTATTTTAGAACTTTAAATTTATAGCTTCTAAAATTAGTATTGTAGTACTAATTTCGTAATTTAATAATTACAAAATTACAGAAAAATTAAAAAAAATACAAAATCAAATTATCAACGTCCAAATTGAATTTTCCTCGATTAAATTATTCGATAGGATACGTCGACGTGAAAAAAAAACTTAACCGGGGTTATGCAAATGTACATCCCTCGATTCGACGTTTAGGCGTGCGTGAGTGTCGCGTATAATTCCCGATTACTGCACCGAGTCGTGTAAATTGTGAGACGGTGAGCGTCTCGCCGGCTGGACGCATTGTTGTGGGAAAAGTGTGTCTTCGTGCCGCAGTTTTACGTGTTTCAGTGTAAGTACGCACGCATATACGCGCATACAAAACGTTCAAGTTCCGCGTTTCTGCGACCTCGATACGATCCCGCGAGCGTACTTTGGAGAGCACATTTTTCCAGCAAGCGCGACCAGAAGAAAAAAAGAAAAAAAAAAGAAAAAGAAAAGAAATCCCCGCCCGAGAAGAAAAAAAGTTTTTCGAGTTAACGAGACGAATGATTTTCCGAGTTACGTTGCCTAGAGTAATTATCGTTGATCACGTTACGTCTCGCTTTGCCTCGTTAATGATCTTTACCGTATTGAAATATCTTTAGCGTCACGGGGAATGGAATTTCGTGAAGTTCAATGGAAAATTGGCGAAAGTCGTGAATTCGTAATTTACGACTCTGATTCACGAATCGAATGACTAATTGTTCAATTTGATTCGCGTTTTGATTGTTTAATTGGCCATGAGAAAAAAAACAATACCATTTGGAAATTACAAACTCACCGGCGTATTGAGAGACGAGCATGCCAGCTGCTGATTCCAAGGTGTTCGTTCGCAAATCGTCGAGAGAGGCTAGACCGAGCCAATATCGATCCAAATGCCTTCCGACCATGCTCACGGACATGTTGTTCTCGCTGTAGGACTCGACGACTATCAGCTCGCTCCCGTACCTTCCAATTTCATGTATCAATTATTAATTCATTGATTTATTTATCGATACATCCAACAGAATCAATTCCAAATGGAATTGATTCTCCTGATTAATTATTGACTTAAACAGTCGATTAAATTAATTGATTAATTGATCATTTGAAAAATCTGTTTCATTCGTTGATTAATTCGTTACTTAAAAGATACATTTTTTAAAAATAACGAATTAATTTAAATTAACTTGAGTTAACGTTAAATTAATTCGATTAATAATTAATTCGTCGTTGAATTGAAAAATCAGTATTTATATAAACGAAACGAAGGTCATCATACCTCCTGCATAATTCGGCAGCCTTTTCCCACGAATGCCTTATGTTGAAGAATTTATAGCAGTGTATCCCCTTCAATTCCCATCCTGGAAATACAATAAATCAACAAGAAATTAGCGCGTTCCTTCAACGAACGAAATTTTATCGTTCATGATGATAAATGCGACATTTTATTGAGGCCTGTTAAGTCACGCGTTAAATCTAGAAAACCGCATCGACGATAATACTTCGATCTTGAAACGTCAAATCGGAACGAGCTTCTAAAATCAGTGGGAATATTTGTTTGGGTTTGTTTGGGTTGAAAATAAAGCAAACGTTGAAGAATAATTGAAATTCACTAAAAAAGAAATTAATAATAATATTGCGTATGATGAAAATTGGAAGTGGAGTAAAGAATTCGAACTTCGATTGATCAGAAGGCTCAAAATTCCAAATTTTATTATTCCGAAACTACAAATTTCGTAAAGTTCTTGTCAGCGAAAGTTTTACGATATTTGAAATTTTGGAATATTAAAGTTAGGGATTTTGAAATTTCCGGTCGATTAAAATTCGGGTTTTTTACCCCACCTCGCCCCCACTGATAAAAATTGACAGTTTTGGTTTTTTTTTTTTATAGAATGGACGATTGGAGGGAATCACGAAGTGTACGAAAAAAGTAGAGAGCTCTCCGTCAGGCTTCGATGTGAAACTCGGCTAAACCGGTGGTGACCCAAACACACCGACGTTAAGACGAATCGACTCGACCTCGATCGTTTTTAGTGCGAGGTCTCGTGTATAAAGCGTACACGATCGTTTTTCACACACCTATGCGAGCGTTTAATGCTCCGACATGAAGAACCGCCGCTTTTTCAGCTTCGCAGATGCAGGCAAGGCGGATATCGCGTTTGTTAAGGCGGGGGAGCTGGGGAAAGAAGAAAAAGAGGGGGGAGGGTGGAGAGATAGAACGACGTCGCTCTATAAAGATCGGTGAAACGCCAGCCCGATGGATTCCAGTTTCTCAGAGAGATGCTGTGATTTCGAATTCACTCGAGCGATTATTTTCTCTCTTCACGTATTCGTTTCATCAAGCTTTTTTCAATCGGCGCGCAAAAGCGACCGAAAATGTTTGAAAGGGCGGTCTCTGTATCAGACCTGATATTGACAAGTGTTTTTATTCACTTTTTGACATTTTGATAGACGACGAAACGTTCGGCTCTTCAAGCAACGAAAAGATGATACTTGATGGAAAACATTGATGGAGAAAATTGATCGAAAATGAAAAAAAGATGCGCTTCGGATGAAGGTTGAACAGTTAGGGTAGGATGGACTTGAATCTAGCATCGATGAAACGCAATGAAATGAATTATTTCATTTTTTTATTTCCTCAGTTCCATTACGTTGCAAAACATTTTTGTTTTGAGTATTTGAATTCTGGATTATAGGAATAAAGATTTGGATAATTATTGAAGTATTTTAATTACCAGTTTGGTAGAAAAAGATACAGGGGAATTGAAAAATAATAATTTTCGTTGCGTCGCAAAGTTGCGAACTTCAATCTCGTAGGGTAGGAAAAACCAAGCTGAATGGAAAACGCTGATGCCTTTTGATGTTTGAGGATAATTGGGATTTTTCCAATGGTGAAGTTTGAATTATTAGTATACTCGATAAATAGAAAATGGTTTCTTGAAATGCCTGGGTGAAACTCCATGTTGTATCGAAAAATTCCAAGATGGTTGATTCGTTAATTCTTGGTTGCATCGAACCCGCAGATGACTGGCGTGTAATCGCGGTTGTTGGTCGTTGAGTCCGAGGTTTCTTTGCCTCGGGCTTCAATTTTCTGAAGTCGAAGAGAGAGAGAGAGAGAGAGAGCCAGGTTGTCCATTTCGTGCACGAGAGAACAGAGAGTGCGTCGTTGTCCTTTCCTTCCTGGCAAAGACACGCGAATGCAAGGCCAACAATCCGGTGTTTCAATGTGCGTGTCACCTTTACGAACTCCTCGCAACCGGGTATGACGAAGTGCATAATCGGTGCACGTCCATGTCCGGTATCCTCTTTGCCAGGCTTAACTTCCCACAGCTCTCCCCCCCCCCCCCCCCCGCGCTTCGCTCCCAGTCAGACATCCTCGTGTACCGAGAACTTGATCCGTGTCAGACGACGAGTGAATCTCGTATGTAACGACGAAAAGTAAACCGCGCTATCCCGCACGGACCTACTTATTTCACTTTAGCGACCTCTGCCAACTTGGTGAAATCCTCCAAATTTTTAAGCCCCACATTGCCCGGGTATACCTCGTTTTAAGGCCATGACGAACGCCCATGTGACACACGAGAGCGAAAGAGAGAGGGAGAGATATAGTCGAAACGTTTCAAACCGCGGTTTCTCAAGAATGAAACATTTTCATCGAAAATGGCGACCAGGGGATCTTCGGTGCCATCGTCCTGAATGCATCCAACAAATTTCGTAAAGATTCGTTCAGCCGTTTCAGAGAAAAGTGGTTTCAAAATTTTGAAGTGGACGAAAGCGTTTTCTCGGTTTCTCGTCGCGATTTCTCTAGGTTGAAACGTTTTTATCGAAAATGACGAGTAGGAGGGCCTCGGTGCCATCGTTTTGTACGCACACAACAAATTTCGTACCAATTGATTCAGCCGGTTGAGAGAATAGTGGTTTTTAAATTTCGAAGTGGAAAGCTTGTTCGTCGTACCCTTAACGGGGTATCAAATTTCTCGTGGAAAACGAACTAACCTTTTTAATTAACATGCTGAATAGAATTAGAGACTTCCAGTTCCAGTAAGATATTCTGGCACATGAGACATTCTAAAAACTAAAATATCTCGTTTTTGGATCAAAGTTAAACGCCTATGACTCCAATAGAATTTGAATTGAGCGTCCTTATCAAATTATTCCTAAACTATTTATATCGATAGTCGTTTTTAATAAATCTCCCATTGCCTCTTGCGGACATTTACATGCGCTAATGCTAGGAAGTTACGAAAGACGATTTGCTTGGAATCTTTCGAGAATGTGGTTTGTTACATGTATCATGTATGAATTCATCAGTGTATAGGTACAATTATAATATTGGTGGTCGTTCATTGGGTCTCTTTCTAACATCGTACGTAGCATCAAACATATTCTCTTCCTTTTCTATTCAATCCCCTCGGGTGTATATATCTCTCGGTTTAGCTTCCTCTCTCCTGGTGAACGCGCATAGACGACCACGTTCTTTCGATCAGCGTGGTCGACTCGGCGAGCAACCAAGGGACTTTTACTCCGGAGCCAAAAGGTCATCCGGCCATGATTATATATACGCCATTCGGCGTTCTTTCCGAGCTTCTCCAACTCGCCATATTCCCTCAACGCCATTTGGCAGAGTTTTCTGACGACTTTTGGAACCAAAATTATCCGGCAGTTTTTTCGTGTCTTGCAAAAAAAAAAAATATATCACTTGTGGGATCCAAAATGGTCGTTTGGGTTTGCGTTGAAGTTCGCATCGTTGGAACGAAAAAGGTTACTCAATTTTCAATTTTTTTTTTCTTCGTTGTTTGCAGTACCGATAATTTTGGCAAGTATTTATTTTAGAATTCTCATTTATTTATAAAATTCATTAATGATATATCGTTTTGGGCTATGATGATAAAAAAAGTGAAAAAAGAAAAATAGATTTCGTTTGAACGATGGAAACTTCATCGTTCGAAAGTACAATTGAGACAATGGAAATCCGGAAGTAACGAGTTTTGGAATTTCGAATTTATAGGGAATTCTAGCTTGGGGATTTGATCGCGTGATTGAAGAATGGAAGATTATATTGGACAGGGATGTCGATAAAACATCGTGATCACTTTGCGGTAACAGGCGTTTGCTTCAGCTAGGAAATAGTTATAAAAGTAGGAGGAGTGGAGGAAAGCTTCTGGGGAGGCGATCGGATCGTATCATTTTGAGGGGATTCAATGGACAGTAGATTTTTAGGACGTTCGAAGTGGCTGGATTCAGGACAAACCGGCCTCACCACTTTGGAATGTCATTTCCCCACCCATTCCTGTCTTCAGCATCTTCCTCTTCTTTTTCGTCTTTTTCTCTCTCTCTTCTCTAATTTATTTTTCCTGCTCGCTATACCGTTGCTTGCCAGACCAACGGAATAAACTTTTACAGCATTTTTGCTTTTCTCAAATCACTGTCATCGGGGTGTCATTATTATTTTTCTGATTAATCATTTTATCAATCGATTATTCTCGTTTTGTATCTCGAATTGTGTTTGTATTATTATTTATTGATTAATAGTTATTGCTTTTGTTTACGGAGTGCAAAATATTTTTTTTTAACGGTTTTTAAAATCTTCACAAATAATTTTCGATATAAATTTGGGTAGAAAATGTTTTTTAATATGGTAAACAGTAGGGATTAAAACGTGACGAATTTTCTCTTCTCTTTTCTTATTTCTCGTATAACTTGTATTCAATTTAGTAGAAAAATGAAAAATATTTTCGTTTATTCTGGTAAATAAAAATACAAATCTGGTGCAATATAAAATTCTGGTAAATCAAACTACAATTCTGGTAAATAAAAATAAACGGAAAACATTTTGATAAACTTAAAAAAAATAGCAAATTATCTACTAATCTAAGATTCGGTAATTAAAATCTCGACAAATGATTTTCGATATAAATTTGGGAAAAAAATGTTTTGTAAAATGATAAAACAGTAAGGATTAAAAAGTGACGAATTTTCTTTTTATTTATCAGGATAAACGAAAAATATTTTCGTTTATTCTGATAAATAAAAAAACAATTCTGGCAAATAAAAATATACCATTCAATCGAACTTGGTATTTATTCAACTCGGTATTCAAAAAATAAAATTCTGATAAATAAAAATTAACGAAAAATATTTTTAAAAATTAAAAAAAAAACGTAGCAAATTGGGGACTGATCTATGATTTGTTAATTAACGGAATCAGGAGGAGTGACAATGAGGGTTTTTCGTACGGTACACGCAGATGCCTTACATGAATATTTCGTTCCACTTTTCCCACTGGGCCTGTACACGTATAATGGGCAATTATGTAGGTTGGCTTGGTGGTTAGCACAGCGAGGATATTTTTTTTTGCCGTTAATCGCGTACTCGCGGAGTACAGCGGTACGTATAACCCAAGAATGTAATACGCCATTTCTCGTGTCTGTGTACATGTTCAACACCTTAACCCCTTAACAGTCGTACACGTTTTTAATGAGTTACAATCGCATCTGCTAATTCGTTAGATTTTCATTGTACCGCTAACGTTTTGCGCTATTTATTTTCATGCACGCGTCCACCTGTAGCGAATGATAATTCTCTGCCAACAACCGTGACAATGATTCAAATTCGAATTAAGGGGTTGGACGACTCTAACGATTCCAAAATTGGGGTTTCACGAACGACTGCATTTTAAGAGAGTAATTATCATTGAAATATTGTTATTATATTTATTTGTATATTTGTGTGTTTAAAAATTTCATCGTAAAATTTTAGTAAAAATGTTTTTTTTTTTACCATTTTATTGGTCGGTAAGAAAAAAAGAATTTTTCAGATTTTTATGAATTTCAAAAATACTTTTTTTCCTTCATTTTTTTCAAAAACATTTTCAAATAATTCAGGGGTTTATCAATGTAAATTAAAAAAGGTCTTTTTTGGATGATTTAGCAGTCAAGTTGTTATCGAAACGTGATAACAGAAAGTGTTTGTTTGGGTTTGTTTGGGTTTATTGGGTTCGTGTATTAATTACTTTTCAAAAATTTTTAATCCAATAGAATTTGTTTTTAAAAATATTTTAATCAATTATGTATTTCAAAATTATAAAAAATAATTGACATACGAATCCAAACAAACCCAAACATTTTTTGTTATATCACGTTTCGATAATAACTTGACTGCTGAATAATCCAAAAAATAACTTTTTTCAAAATTTCATTGGTAAACGCGTTAATTATTAAAAATATTTATTTGAAAAATCCTTTGAAGGATTTTTCAGATAATTTGAAGTTGCGAGTCATTCCGAGGCGTGTCGTTCCTGCCGAATCCCCTTTTCGGAGGATTTACGATGTTTCGGCAGGGCAAAGAAAATTCTTCCTGACTAACCAGACATCTGCAAGCGAGGAAAAATCTTTTGGATTTACCAAGAATTTTTCGGAGGTTCCAGGCAATGTTTCGGTGGATTACGAACTCTTCGCGTCGCTGGTTCAAGTAGGAAACGAGATTTTTATACCTGGCGAGATAAAGAGAGAAAGAGAGCCAGTGCCACGAGAATAATCGAGCTTACCTGGAAACAGGTATATGCACCGAAACCTCGTCTTCTCATTCTTTCATTCGCTCTGACCTCACCGCCACTTTCAATTCTCATCTCTCTTTCTCTCTCTCTCTCTTTTTCTCTCCCTTTCTATATATATTTCGGCCCGAGGGTCGATAAAATGTTTCGAAGTGTCCTTGTGGAAAATTTACTCACCATTTGGACAGGTGAACACGTTGGCGTTGGAAATCTGCAATGAGACAAGTTTATACCGAATTATTATTTTTCTTTCTCGTCAGGGGGTAAATGAAGATTTTTACTTCGAAATTATGATTTTTGCTACAAAATTATGATTTCTACTATCAAATGATGATTTCTGTTTCGAAATAATGATTTTTTATAGTAAATTATGATTTTTTATACGAAATTATTATTTCTGCTATCCAATAATGATTTCTGCTACGAAACAATGATTTTTTCTACAAAATAATGATTTTTGCTACGAAATACCAATTTTTTCTACGAAATAATGATTTTTGCTACGAAATAATAATTTTTGCTACGAAATGATCATTTGTGCTACGAAACTATGATTTCTGCTACAAAACGATGATTTTCCCTACGAAATTATGATTTTCGTAGGAAAATCATTTTTTTGATGACAGAATCGACGATTTCTGACATAAAAAAAAATGAATTAAAAAAATGAATTCAATAAACATTTATAAAAACCAAAAACGCCAAGATATAAAATGTTTCTTTTCTTTCATTTGAATTTCAAGTTTGCCCAATTGGGAATAGAAAATAACTTAGATAGATCGCAAAAGCTTGAAGAATTCGAGTCTGCTCAGGGGTTTCACGATTCGAACCGATTTCTCGACCAAGGCGAGAAACGGGAAAGGGGGGGGGGGGCGATCTCTTCGATCGCACTGTTCGGACTGTTCTCGATCGGATGGCGCGTTCTCCACGGAATTGTAGCGTACACGTTACAGGAGCAACGTACCCGGAGTGTGGACTATACCGGCGATCGTTTGTGCATTGCAACACGAAAAAACACGACCGGTCGGCCATTACTCGAGTGCCGAGAGAGAGAATCGACTTCTAAACGCATTTACTGAACTTCAGGGCTGCCTCAATATTCCTCAGTACCCTAAGTGACAATTCGCCCAAAAAAAGCTTCGAATCGTTTTTGGAATATAATTAAATCGATTTATATTTTCGAGTGCATCGAAGTGAACGAGAAAACGCACAAGAAATTCATTTGAATGTTCGAAAAGTCCAGTAATTTCATTTAAATAAAAATAACATTCAAAAATTTGATTAAGAAAAAAATGTGATTAATACAACTCATATTTTCAAAAATTCTAGTTAACACACTTCGATATCTATATTTTCAAAAAAAATCAATTGGGATCAAATCGGAAGAATAGTTTTTGAAATAATTATTGATGAATTTTTGATAATGATAATGATGAATTGATGACAATAATTTATAATAATTTGAATAATAATTGATGAATTTTTTATGATGACAATGATGAATTGATGATAATAATTGATTTTAATTAAAATAATGATTGAACGATTGTTATTTCATCTTCTATTTGGGTTTAATGAATTTGATAAAGTTCACGAATTTCTATATCATCCGTTGCTTCGAATCTTATTTTCAGGTTGCTCCCAAAATTTTCCGAAAACCTTGAAATCAACGTAATCAAAATAACGAAAAATTCGTTCGTCCGTTGGACGTTGCCAAGTTATTTCGAAGACTTTTTAAAACTTTGTTTGATTTTCCTAGAGACTCGACCGAACGCGAACGTTTGGGTTCGTTCCTTCTTTTCATTCGCGAATATTTCATGCGCCAAGTGAAAGCGTGTGGTCGAGCGGAGATACGAGATTTGCACCTGGCTGCACGTGCCGAGAGGTATCAAGAGGTGTGGAGAAGCTAGAATGTGTACAAATATTTTATTGCCAGATATAAATCTACGATGAAAAAGTTTAGTGCCGGAAAAATAAAAATGTTGGAAAAACCATAACATCAGTTTTTATGGAATTGTGTTAAATAGATTTGAAGCTTTTATAACAAAACGTAACATTCTGATTATTACGATTTTGAGGTAAAATGTAACAAGGCTAATTAAATTCTGAAAACAAAACACTGTTGAAAAACATTTTTCGTTAATTCTTACATTTTAATATTTATTAATTAAATGTTTTATTAATTTTTTTAATCCAAATTAATTTATATTCAAGTCATAAAATGCGATTGATTTTTATTAAATTTAATGATTTTCTTTACGTTAACGATAAACACAATTATACAAAAAAATAACTTAATCAAAATAAAAAAAAAAAACGACTTCAGTTTCGTAGAAAAAAAAAAATGTTTCGAGCTCGAAATTCAAGTATTTTCGTTCTGCTGATTAAAATTGTATTTTCGAAAAAGTATTAATTTGACGAATATATCGCAAAAATACATTATATATTTTTTCGAAGGGGATAAAATCTCTGTACAGTTTTGCATGCGTAAATTGAAGGTTCTATTATTTTTATCTCACTATCGCGCGTGTCATCCCGCAAACTGTGGTATAAGTAGCCACGACCGCGAGTCTGAGTACGCGTGGCTGTGGTGACATAACGGTAGATGCATTCCAACGAGATCGAGGCTTCTCTTGTGCAACGAGAAGAGCCACGATCCTTTTCAGCGGGTTATCACGTGGAAATGCGTTAAACTCAAGCTCGAATAGTAATTTTAGTGTTTATTAAGCTTAGCGAATGTTTCCTCGCTTCGAAACCGCAAAAAAATTCGATCTTAATCCTGTCGATTATTTTTGCACATTTTTCAATAATTTATTGAATTATTGATACGTATTTAACGATATATGGTAACATTATTTATTAGTTAATAACTGATTATTTTTTTCTTCTTTTTTAATAATTTTCATTGATTTTATTATTTTATCTCATTTGGTTTGTTGAATTATTATCAATGTAATTATATTTCTTGAAATATTATGAATTCATTATTCATTATTTTCTCACTATTTTAAATTTTGTATTCATTAATTCTTTGCTTACTATTTTTATTAATTTTTTTCTTACTATATTTCATGTTTTTATTTATTAAATTATTCCTCAATTTTTCGTATTAATATTATTTTAACTTTTGCTGATTTCTTTAACTGTTTTTTTTTTTTTTAATCGAATCAGTGAGAAGAAAAGGCTTCCCTTTTTGGTAGACAATTCTTTATTTCTCATGGCAACAGGTATTAACCAAAAGAGGGATTAGAGTGGATAGTTTATTCGAGCGTTTCTTCAGTCCACCCCGCGTGTATTTGTGTTGGCGTGTAAACGTGTATATAAGTAGTTGCACGTTACGAGGCCTCTGTGCGTGCAAGACACTCGCTTTCACCGCAGGCACTGCAGCAGCACACACTCCAGTCTTAGGATGTGGTACTACATTCGAGAGAAATTACTATATACCGCCATTATACATATATATTTTCGCATAAAAGCCAGTACTCGGCATGTCAATTATTTCATTGGCCTGTCTTTTGCGATGGTGTTTCCCAAGAGGTGGTGAGAGATCTCGAGTATACGTAGAATTGTTTGCATTAAAAACGTTACTATCGATGAAGGGGTGGGATACTGTGATAAAAAAAAAAATGGTTTTCAAACCATTCAAATAGAGATGAAAGTCCAGGTTCTGTTTAAATCGCACATTTAATTAATGTTTTTCTTCGTAATGATTTTTTTTTCACTCTAGTTTTTTTTTCTACTCTTTTTTTACTTCCGTAAGAAATGAGTGTTGAAATATTGTTGTTAAATACTGTATGTTATTAAATAATTTTTTTTAATTAAAAAGAATAAATGATAAAATACGTTTTACAAAATTATAAGATAAATAATGAAGAAAATAAATGAATACTTATTACTTTTGAAAAATAAATTAATAAATGACGAAGAAAATTATTTATAATTTTTGGTATTTGTTTTTTTTTACATAAAAGAGGATTTTTTTAGGGTTATAAAAAATAGAATTTAGCTGCTGATGATTCACGATAAAAATAAAATTCGTATAAGAATTAAATTGGTCATTTTTGCGTCGCAGAAACTTTCGGATAAATATGACGGAGTCACTTTTTTTTTAGTCTCAGCGTAAATGCTTCGCTGATGGATTTACATGGGAATTGCGCGATCTTTTGCGGTGAAGAACGTACTCGTACAGCTTTGAAATCCGGTTGAGGAAGATTAAATAAAAAGCTCGTTTATTCTTGTTACGTAACGCTCTGAGTTTCTTTCCTATTTTGTTTTGTAGGAATAGTCGTAGAATGTAAAATTTTACGTGTAGGATGAGAATACTCGATAGCTATTTATCGTAGCAATAACGTACCTGCGATTCCGTAGGTCGAAGATGGCACAAGAGTACGGCGACCCATATCGTCGCCACTCCTCTCATCAGCATGTTCTGCAATTCAATTAGAAAATACTTTACTTGATTTTCACACGGACGAATTATTTCTTCAATTATTTAATGATAATTATTTTAAGTATTTTATTTGTATTTAATTGTCATTATTAAAATGGTTTTTATTGAGAAAATATATTATTATGTCTATACTAAAATCAATTAACAATTGCTGCTTTTTAAATTTTTTATCTGACGTTGCAACGAAGTCTGCAAACGGTTAAAAAATATTATTTTCTTTTCGTGACACGAAGTTGAACCGCTCCACCATGGTTTTCGATTTTTAACATCCTGCAATGTTTTATTTTTGGAATATTTAGCAATGATTTTTTTCGAAATATTTATCAATTATTCTTTCGAAATATTTCCGAATGTTTCTTTTTTTCAAAAATGTATCATTATTTTCCGTCGAGTGCAGTTTCGAAAAAACTGCAAACGTTGAAAAAAAAATTTATTTTTAACATCCTGTAATATTTTATTTTCGAAATATTTCGCAATGATTTTTTTTTCCAAATACTTATAGATTATTTTTTTCGAAATATTTCGCAAATTTGTCCAATTATTAATCATTTTTTTTCTACTGCAGTTTTTTCGAAACTGCCGTCGATTAAATTTTATTAAAAATACAATTTTCAAGAAAATCACACTGACGACCCTCGTATCGTTTTTTTTTATCCCGATAAAAAAAAAACAGTTTTTACGTTACTTGTCCAGGAAGTCTTAGGGAGTAGGATTATTGAACCTTGTGAGACACGCGTTAGGTATCAAGAGGGAAAAATAAAAGGCTGGCAAGAGAGGAGAGTCCGGGTTGCAAGGGTCGATTGGAAGGGTCGAGTGCACCGCTATTCACTCATCCTCACACACTATAATAACCGGTCTCTCAACCCAGCTCTCCTATCGTTCCGGTACTTTATAGGAAACGGAATAATTTTTTTTTTTTTTTTTTTTTTTTTTTTTTTTTTTTTTTTTTTTTTTTTTTTTTTTTTTTTTTTTTTTTTTTTTTTTTTTTTTTTTTTTTTTCTATCTTTTTTTTTCTTTTTTTTTTTTTTTTTTTTTCGTTATACTACATCAAGCTGCATTTTGGAGCAGGATTGTTCAGCGAAGTGTAGATAGAATGAGATGAGAGGTGTTTGAACCCGGAAAATAGCTGGGATCCATTGACTAGAAAAATTCTTGTGGCCATACGAAAGGAAAGTCGTCTCGCATGTTCCAACGATGAATATTCTATGTTCATATATTTATAAATACTTTATTTTGCAATTCAACATTTTTCAACGCGCGTATCGTATTTTTATTAACACACAAGTTACAAAAAAACAATATTTATCAACGTATAAAGTAAACGAAAAAAAAAAACTGCAAAGGCTCAAAAAAAAAAAAATTGATTTTCAACATCCTGCAATATTTTATTTTCGAAATATTTCGCAATGATTTTTTTTTTTCGATACTTATTAATTTTTCTTTCGAAGTATTTCGCAAATTTGTCCAATTATTAATCTTTTTTTTTCTGGTGCAGTTTTTCTCAAACTGCCCTCGATGAAATTTTATTAAAATTACAATTTTTATTTGAAAAAATTAAAAAAAGAAAAACTGTTCGTTAATATTTTTTAACGTGCATATCCTGTTTTTATTCATTTCGCACTAATTATGGTCCTAAAAATTGCATGTGCGCATGCGCATATATATATATATATATATCGAACATTACGGAAAAGAATGGAACGAGCAAGAGTGGAAGGAGTTGCGCAACATAATGAACGAGAAACATGAAAAGTTGCGAGGCGAAGCACTGAATAATTGGTCTATTCTCGTGGGAAGCGAAATTCGTCGCTTTTTCGATCCGTATGACTTCTTGATCACGCAAGTATCCTAATCTCTGTAAAATTCGCACAGTGCGTTCGTAACGTAATACAAGAACTTCACCAAACGTTAAATTCAGCGCTGGAGAATTTTTTTCCAATTTTTTTTTTTTTTTTTTTTTTTCGTTGGCAACGATCCATTGTTTTCGTTCGGCTTGGTACGAAGGGAACAAGTGGGAATTGGAGTAATACTATTTTTATTTCGTGCACTGAGAGGTACCAAGGATTTCAGTGTTTTTCGTTCGCGCGCGAACTGGAACGAAATGGGACTCGAAGTTGAGAGACGCAACTTTCGGCCAACGCCCTCTTCCTCAATGATGATAATCTCCGCCTCTCGTCACAGGTTGGATAATTACAATTCTTCTGGAATTCGTAAGCGTGGGAATGAGATTGCTTTGAGCTCGGTGGGCATTGTTTATTCTAGGGCTATTTGCTGGACGACTGAACGAGACGTAAACGCCGTTTTGACTTTGAATATTACAATTTTGAAAAAATTATGGAAACTCGATTGACGATTGGAAAAACGAGAGGGGGAAATGAATATTTGATAATTATGCAGAAACAGGATTGAATCTCAATTTTGACAGGAGATTGTTTTTTGTGCCATTTATTAATTTAATTAGTTACCAATGGGGATATATTTAGCGGACGCAGGACGCAGATATTTTTAATTCAATTTTTATTCCATTTTTTATTTAATTTTAATTCCATTTTTTATTCGATTTTAATTCCAGAATATAGACAAACAAACCCAAACAACTTTAATTATTTTCATAAGTCCCGAGGTTGTATGGGGTTGTTTTGGAAATTTTGAGCTAAGAAATTCTAAAAATTTGTGGCAAATAGTGCACAAAAAAAACAATGATGGTTACGTTTTTTGGGAGTCACGTGATCGTCCCATATATCGGTGATCCATCCAACCTGGAAAACCCAGTTTTGCCGGGTTGACGCATGAAAGAGGAATTCCACGACAAAATTATCGTACGAAGCCCGCTACGTTGTAAACTGGTAATCCTTCCTCACCCTCGAGGCGTCCTGCACGATAATTGTCTTTATCGGATCGCTGGAGCAGGCAGTGGCTAACGGTATATAGGACGACTCAGTCCGGGCATCGTACGTGCCGAGATTTTCGTATGTCTACTACACGGGTGTGTCCCGTGATCGAAACATTCTCAAGATGGCCAAAAGATATTTTTCATCCGTTATATCAATATGGCGATAGCTACAGGGACATCGATTTGATTTTTGGACGTTCCCTAAAATACTCACGATCAATTACGAAATATTTATTTATTACCTAAAGGAAGTTGGAATCGATTGGAATTCTAAGCAACTACGAGGAAGGTACTCAAATATCAAAAAAGAAAAAAAAACATCGTTGAAAAACGTAAAAAAATGTTTAAAAAATAAAAAACTCTTTAAAAAAGTAAAAAATTCTTAACAAAGAAATAAAAAAAAATGTTAGAAAAGGTAAAGAAATGTTTAGAAATAAATAAAGTTTCAAACAAACCGTTATTACACCTAATAAGTATACCAGTCTTCGCGGTAAATGCTGTTATCAGACATCAATAAATTTTCTACACCATTTAAAAATTCCCATTATAAATAAATCCCCGAAAAGTTATTTCTAGCTGATACTTCCGGCGTTCCTTCTCCTATTCGTTCACTTCTGGAAACCGAATTTTCGAAACGTTGACAGCACCTTAAAATTTTTATAACCCCTTAAGATTTTTGGTTGCGCGAGATTTTTTTCCCGAACGACATTAATCGCGCGATGACAAACTCTCGTTAATCACGCGATTAATTATTTACCCGAGGATAATTAAGTTCCGTGATTAATCGATTCAAACCCAGAACAATGCTAGACGAGCCGTCAATTTCTCTTCTTTTTTTTTCATCATCCGTATCAACCTCGGAGAAAGTTTTTCTTAGCTGCGATCTCCCATTCGTTGACGTGTAATTATACGAGATATAATTTAATACGCGATGTTCTTGCTGCAACGAAATTTCGAAGTTTCGTTACATAGACGTTCTCACGATATCCGGGGAGAGGGGAAAGAGCGGGGGGGGGGGGGGGTTGGTGTCGTTGCGCCATGTAATTCGTTACGTATAGTTACGGAGACACGAGCGTACGACGAATGTCCCGTGGACAATCCCGCACGCAACAAAAAAGTATTGTACCTCCAACAATATAAAAAAATGAGGAGCTGAGGATTTCCTTCAATCTTCGCAGTCTCAGTCTTCTTATTGTTGCAATTGGATCTCTTTTTTTTTTACAGCGTATATGTAACGAGTGCCACGACTCTGATTCTTTTCATTCGTTCCAGTAATAAAAAAAATATAATTAAATGTATTTTAAATAATAATTCATTTTTGGTTACGCTTAATTTATTTTTAAGTTTGTTGCAGAGATGAAGGATAAGTGAATTTATAGTTAGAACTTTGAGAATTTGTCGTTTAGGTTTATTGATTCTAGTTTTTTTTTGGGCTACGATCGAGTTTTTCATTTTGATTTTTTGGTAAATTGATAATAATAATTTTATAGCAAATTTATTTTGGGGCTAATAATGATAAATATATTATTACAAATAAAGAAAATTGTTTTACAATCGCAGAGGTAATTCATAATTAATCGATTATATTTTTTTTTTGTAGTAATATCGAAATGTTTATTTTTTTTTAGTAAATTAATCATAATAATTTTATAGCAAATTCTTTTTTCGGCTAAAAACGAGAAATTTCGAATTACAAATAAAGAAAATTGTTTTACAACCGCAGAGGTTATTTACAATGATTTCGTTATTTTTATATTTTTATTACTGAAATCCTGGTTTTCAAATAATATACAAATAATTTTACAAGTTATTTAAAAATTGTTGCTGGCCAGTTTTCTCGTTTCCGGTAACTTTTTTCTCGTATTTCGAATGATAAATAAATACAGAAAACGATAAGAAACGTTTTAGAACTGGGAATTACGTTTAGGATCATTGAACAGCTCTATAATCGAATTTTCATGGAATTACGAAACTTGGACGAAATTCCAATCGGTCAAGTGTTAAGACTACGAAAGGAGAGAACGTTGAGTTCGGTGGGGCAGGAAGTCGGTCAGTATTGGTGTATCATTGCGTGTAGAAAGTATTCGGACAGTCCGTTAACTGGGGATTCGTAACGGGCTTGTATAGAGAAGAAGAAAAAAAAAAGACTACTGGAACAATGAGTTCTTCGACGCTTTCTGATAGGTCGGAGTGTTCATGACGATTATTATTACCGACTGGTGTACTGTTTGATATTTTTATGGAGTACGAACCAGCAATGAACCGGAAAAGCACGCCATCAACTTCTACGTGTGGGCAGATATTATTTGTATGTGTGTGCATGATTATGGTACGTTCCGAGTCAGTTTGTGTTACGGCAGTAGGCCGAGCAACGGTTATTATCCGAGTTGCGATGATTTCAGACATTCGGCACTTCCGGATTTATCAGCTCGGACGTTTTCTCGTTGACACGTTTACGTGAAAACTTCAAAAGAAGTTTCTCAATCGACTGGCTCGAACAAAGAGCCGAAACAAATCCAAACATAAACCCAATTTATTCGTTAATTTTCGAATGAATTAGGTTTATGTTTTATTTATAATTTGTTTATGAATTATTTACCCAATTTATAGGATAATTATTGAATAAATTGGTTTTATGTTTTATTTATAATTTATGTTGTTTTTAATTTATTTATAATTTCTTTACTTAATTTATCCGATAATTGAAATCATATTTTATTTCAAAGTTAAGTCCTTTCGAACGTAAATTTCACTTTGATAATTTTAAACGCTAAAAATAAGAATCAGCGAAAAAACAAATCGATTTTTTGTTCGTCAATTATTCAAGATATTGACAAATTATTTGAATTTAAATGTTCAATTTAATCGATAATTATCGAATAAATAGGGTTTACATACGCGATTTTTGAAAATTTAATTTCTTATAATTGTTTAATATTTTTAATAATTTACATAGTAAAAAATCAAATTTTTTGTTGATTCCTGTTTTTCGTGGTTGAAATTTGTTGAGTGAAATTTACGTTTCAAAGGATTTAAAGTTGAAATAAAACGTGATTTCAGGGTGTTGCGTTATAATAAATATATAAATAAAAAAATTAATAAACAAACAAATAAATAAAAAATATAACCAGATTAAAATCCAGATTGAATATGTGTTCTTTGTACGCAAAGACTGCAGGAAAATGTAAAGATGCTTCGCGAGGATATTTCGCAGGATATTTATGTGGCAGTAGTACGTTGTTGGAGCAAATTTATAGTTTGATCTGAGGAGCGCACGAGCTGGTGTACTCACGAGCCTCCTTCGGTTCTCTTTCTCCTCGGTTCGTCTAACGGTACGAAGGATGCGAAATCCTTCGATAGAATTTCCCCCCTCGTTATCGATATCACAATAATTGATCGACACTCTACATATTCCTGACTGCATTATTTAGGACACGCCGGAAATACTTGCGATACTTTTTGCAAAAAACGAAAAGAAAATTATATAGGGTGCGTCATAAATTATTTGCTCATTTTAGATTGATGAGTTGTCCAAGTCCAATTTCATTTTTTCAAATGTTTTCTCATCCAAATTAAATCGATATAAAACAACATTTTTTTACGTCGATTATTATAATTATTTTTATTTATTGACAATAAATACAATAAAAAATTGAATTTGTATAGTAACATTGGTTTTTAAAATTTATTTATTGTATTATCTTATTTCATTTTAATGGTAATATTTAATTTTATAATAATTTCAATTAATAGTGACATCTAATTTATAATTTAATTGCATTTGGAACTGTTTTTATTCAGTCGAAAAAAATTGGTAAATAAAATGGATAATTGTATTTGTTTAACGAGATCAAATTATTTTCTTTTTTTCATCGACCGTTTGGGAAATTCTTAATGAATTCATAGTTTAAATAAACAAGTTTCGTAAATTAAACAGATATCGGGAATTGTCTCTAAATTCGTACGAAATGAGTTTAGGATGCGATTTCGAAAAAAAACATAATTGTAAATTAATGTAAAAAAAAGTGTACGTTGGTCGAGTGGCACGAAGATGCGGAAATGGGAGGCTCGACCCTGGACAAGACGAGAGGATGTTCGCCGAGTGCACATCGAGTGTACACTCGATCCTATCAAGTTTCTCGTTCGCCCGTGGACACGGCCGTGAGTCAGTGGGACACGTTTCGCGACGTGTATTTTTCTATATACGGGGTGTCCCACGACGGAATGTCATCCGTGGAATAGGGAGTTGGGGGTGAAATTCTGAGTGGATTGATTTTTTCATGGAAATTTTGGGTTTTGGGGGAAATAAATGGTAGATTTGTATTCAGGGGATCAAATTACATCGAAATGGACCATTAAAAAAAATATAAAAATTCAAAAATTTTTGTGGATTTTTGGGGAAAATAAGTTTTTTCACTAAATCATGGATAACTTTTTTCCCTTTGGGATTTGACACTCCACTTTGGGCTCAATCTCTTCGTTAGGATTTTCTCTTCAAAATGATTTTTTAATCATTAAAATCCGATGATTTTTCGATTTTTGGCAGAATTTCAAAGTCGGACCATCGATTTTTGCAAATTTTTCCATACATACCCCTTTGC
>JAPYZI010002885.1:0-20620 GCA_030523105.1 Ophioninae sp. A BG-2022a | reverse complement strand
ATATTTTTATTGCATATTTGTATATTCGCCATTTTCATTTACTGTTTTAATTCATTACATTTACTCCGTTTTCAATTCGTATTATTTTTTTTATTTCTATAAAATGTCGTCTATTAATAATAATTATTGATATTTCTTATTATCAGTAAATATAAATGTATTATTGTTATTGCGTATTTTTATTTCAACATTATTATTATGAAATGGTAATTATAAAGTTAATATGAAGTTATATGATAATTATGAAATTTAATTTGATTATTAATTTTATTTAATAATGAAAAAATATAACATAACTATAGAAAGTATTGTCAAAGAAATTCAGAGGAGAGCAATTATACGTTCTGTTCCTCATTAGAGAGGAAAAGGTTTCCGAATTCTGAGATCTGAGGAAGTGAGGTTAAGCGAGAGAAACTAGGAATACAAAAAGGCTTTGTTAGAAGTCAAATGAAGGACCAAATCGGCTGAAGTAAATACGAGAATACGATCCGAGAATTGGTTGGCGATTGCTGGTGTTGCACAGTAGCAGAGGAGGTACGTGACGAGAGTCACTGATAAGGAACTCGCTGAGCTGCTAGGCCGGAAATATATGTATTTTCTATCTCTGTTTACCGAGATTCTTTCACTCGGTGAAGACTCACAGTAGCTCCTTCAGTGACACGTACAAAGACGCTTGTTCATAAAATAAGGTGACTTTTTATTGTTTCTCGAAATATATTTCTTTATTCATCAATGTCCATTTCGTCCCCGAATTAATCATTCTCATATATGATACACTCGTCCCAAAACATCACGACGATTAAAAGAACCCAAACAAACCCAAATAATGATGGTTTGTTTGGGTTTGTTTGAGTTTCTCGAAACGTGTTTATTTATTCATCAATATCCATTTGATCCCCGAAGTAATCCTTTTCAGATATGATACATCCGTCCCAAAACATCACGACCATAAAATATTTCCAGGAAGCCCAGAAACAAACAAACCCAAACAAACCCAAACAAATACATACAATCAACCCGTGAATAAACATAAACAAATCCAAACAATGACGTTTTGTCGTGTAATATTAAGTATGTCGTGGACCAACGTAACGAACAAAATTAAAAATCGAATTTACGAAGAAAAATTTCGAAAAATCACCTTTTGTTTTTAACTAATACGTTAGGCAGGTTGGAGTTTAGAAACGAAGCGATTATAACGACGAATCATCGTCCAGAAATACGCAGTCGAATCTTATTATCGTATTTCTAATTGCGGGTGTAACCGTTGACGACGAGCGAACGTTAAACGCGAAACGAAAGAGGCTTTACGATTTTCCATAAATCCCATTCGGGCCCACCGATAATCGTTATTTCCCAGGCTAATAACAGAGAACCGTAATTAGCGAGAGGACACGAGACACACGCCAACCAAGAATTTCTCATTTATTGCGCCAGCAAATTATTTCCCATTAAGCTCCGGCAACGATATTCGTCACGCGTTTTCGTCCCATTTTCGTCTTGACGATATGCAACCGCGCGAGGAACGGCCTCGTTAAAAATGACGAAACTGAAATGCTGATATTTCGCAGAGCTTAATGACGAAACAAATTTTTTAAAACGAAACTGTGAAGAATTAGAATTTCGATAAATCGATGGATTTTTCCGAATTTTTTTTATAGTGGAACCGTTGAAATGACGAGTTTGAAATTTTACCTGTAGTTGATGTATGATCTTGGCAAGTTACAGATTTTTTTTCGGTGAGAAATATTGATAAACCGTGAAGCTAATAATGTTTGAACAAAGAGGTGTACCGTATGAAAAATACAGTTGGAAATCAAAATACTCTTCCGTGTTCCCGATTTTTTAATGACGGAATCGTTCGGCCGGCGAGGTTGTGATTTTGCCAGTTATCGATACGTGGTCCAATGAACCATGAGGTTTTTTTTCGCTCTGAAATATTGATAAACCGTGAAGTTATTAATGTTTGAACAAAGAGGCACTGTTGCCGAATGAAAAATACCAAGCACTCAATATCCATTGAGTTTTTCCAATGACACCGGATTAATTCACAACTACGAAAAATCCTTTACTGTTTTACAAATTCACTGAATCTTTATCACATAAAACAATTTATAACTAAGAAAAATTGTCTGACCAAAAAAAAAAATTCTAAAATAATTCCCACATTATTATTTCATTAAAAAAAATCATTACGAAAATAAATAAAAAATGCGGCGATTTTTGTATACCCTTCAAACCTAAATTCGAAATTACGAAACCATCCAAAAAAAACCATAATTCTTCAACCCGACTAATCCGGAAATCGAGAAGTCACAAAATCCACAAAACGACCACAGTAAAGTTCGAGTTACAAAAAATCATATTCCAAAGATATATCTCTAGTTCTTTTCATCGGGCCCACACTTTCTACGTTCAGTGCGATGAAAAAAAAAAAAAAAAAAAAAAAAAAACATTCATACGATATTTGGCCCGGAGAATAGTGGGCCGGATCCAAGAGTCGGGTTGGAGGATCTGAGGGTTCTTCTTCTTCGAGAGTTACGAGAGAGAGAGAGAGAGAGTGAGGGCCGGACTTAGGAGGGAATCCTGGGCACCCGTGAATTGCCGGTTGTGTGCGGGTCTTCCCCTCTTTTTGTTCTTCCCGTTCATTTTTATTCATTTTTTTCTTCTTCCCTCTTTTTTTCCCTTGGTTTCTCGGTGGTATCCCCAAGCCCGTGGAATCTCATTCGTATCGTCGAGAAAAAGACCGAAGCCTCGTATAGCTTCGAAACGCGACGCGTTCAAGCTCAAGATACTTCGAGATTGAGAGTCTTGACCCGTTGGCCTCGCCCCCTCCCCTTGCCCCTCCTCCCCCTCTTGATTCTATGGGAAAGAGACGAAATAAAACCAAGAATACGAGGGAAAAAGAAGTCTAAGAAACGACCACAAACTGGCGAAGCGAGATACCGAATTCCTGAAGTGAACGAACAGTGCCACGGATTAGAAGTCCCTTTCAGTGTGGAGTGGTCAGGACCGAGGTTCGAGATCTCCCGAGAAATCGTCTTTGATCTACCCAGATGTCCGAGTGGTCACTCTTCGCATCTATCCCAGGTCCGAGCTCTCGAGGTTTCGAACCCTTGAAACTAGATTTACGTTGGTAGCGTTTGTAACTTCGATGGGACACGTTTGACCTTCATGGATGCACTTGGACAGGTAAAGCTTGAAGAATGAGGCTGGTGAAACACCTAAGACAAAAATAAGTCGTTGGGTTTCGAATTGATGAGGTTAGGATCGTTAATTTTTCAATTTTTACGGAATGCAAGAATTAGTTTAAAACATCGTTAAAAAAGTTGAATATTTAAGGCTAAAGTTTGGAAAAATTCAATCAAGTTTGTTAGTTAAAAAATTAAAGAAAAATATAAGTTCTTTATTGAATTGCTGTTTTTTTTAGTTTTTTTACATTTTTTTTTGTTTTTTTTTTACACCAAATAGTTGAGTAGTTATAAATATTTGAAAAACAACTTTTGCAGGTTTAGGAAGTTTGGAAGTGTATACGATTGAATTTATTATCAAATAAGATGATACATTGTTAAATAAACTTGTTTACCTACTCCTACAGATAAACAAGTAGATCACGAACTGAACTTATATAAATCCACGATTCCCCGTTTTGGACAAACTTTTTGATGGTCCATTTAGTACTAGCTCAAGTAAAACTATTGAAAAGCGAATAGGACATACGAGAATCAATATTCGTGAATAATTGAAACGATCAGTTCCACGTGACAGGTGCAAGTACTTTCATAACAATCGCACTCCACCAGAGACCGATTGACTTTCGTCAGTTTCGTTGAAAGCTCTAGTTGAACGTTTTCAATTAAAAAGCAATCCCTGTTTCCACACATAGAACTTTTTCAAACCGAGTTGCGACAGCAGTGAATTAAAATGGCCTACGAACATTTAAAAAGAGCGAATTACTTAAAAAAAAAATAGAAAAAGAAAAAATATTTTTTTGCTCCGTCGGATCGAGCTCGATTTCTCATCGCACCTTTCACGTCCTCCAGATATTACTTTCGATCTTCTTCATCTCCTTCGTTCAGTGTAGGAAACCTGTGTTGTGCTTGGACAATAAAAAAAAGAGAGAGAGAAGACATAAAGGACCATCGACCTGCCGAACCAGTTTCGAATCTCTAACACGCATATCCCTCGTCCCTTTTTCAGCTTCACTGTATCATTCACTCCATCGTGCTGAACCGTCATTCTAGCTTTGCTACCATTGGACCAACAAATTTTATGCAGCCACGAATAAATACTTTTAAACACCTACAACTCAAACCAGTCAATGGAGAATCAACGACGTACACTTGCAATAAACATTCATCAATTTATCCATAAATCCCTGAAACCCAATCTCGGTCCAATCTTATATCGACTCGCCTGTTTTTTGCAGGGTTCGATTTGGTTTCGTTTGGCTTCTCTCTTATAATTTACTCTTTTTGAAACGTTTCTAGGGTGGCGTAGAAAACTCGAATTTCAATTTACCAGAAGTCTCAAAATTCCGAATTTGAATACTTCGAAACGACAAATTTCTTAATACTTTTGAAGGCGGGGTAGGAAACCCGAACTTCGATTGATCAGAAGTTTCAAATTTCCGAATTTTAATATTCCGAAACTACACATTTCGTAACCCTGTTGCCAGCATAAGCTTCACGAAATTTGTTGTTTTGGAATATTAAAATTCGTCATTTTTATGTAGAATTGATCAATTATTCAGATTGATAAATTTGGTAAATTTGATTTAAATTTATAACTGACAAATCAAATAATCGATTTAGTTTTATAATTCAGAAATAATCCAATAATTAAATACTTTATGTAGGTTGATAATTTATAAATAACTATTAATAAAATATTTGATTTAGATTGATAAATTTTAATATAAATTGATAAATAATGTAGAACATTTATAGTCAACTGTGTAAGCATTTGCTGGCATCAGCTTTACGAAATTTGTAGTTTCGGAATATTAAAATTGGGAATTTTAGCCAATAAAAGTTCCGGATTCCTACCCCACCTCGAATAAAAATTTGTGGTCTTTTCGTGTCGAGTTTCTGGGACAATAAAATAAAAACGGTAGGTCGCGAAAGACTGAATCGAGGAGGCGTTCGAGTCAGCGAGCTACGAAACAGAAACATGTAAAATGAGGAATAAAAAACCCCATAAAAAAAAAACAAAAAATAAAAACACAAACGAAGAAAAAGAAAATAAATAAGCAGCGGTAAAGGGGGAGGAGAAAAAGGAGGAAGGAAGGTATAAAGTGCACGGGGGATTCGCGCGGACGAGCAATGCCAACACACCAACATTTACGATCCGTTCTCGTAACGTGGCGGGCATAAAATCGACTCTATTTCATGGTGGTCTTCGTCAGTGAAGAGGCTGATTCTTGAGGCTTGAAAATCGAGGAAGACGATGACGATGACGACGACGAAGATTAGAACGTCGCGCTCGAGCGAACCTCTTCAGGATACGAACCGTAAGGCTCTCGTATGTCTTCAAGGGGAGTCGTAGTAACCATCGCACAAGTCACACACGAAAATCCCAATTGGAAAACCAAAGACTTCTTTCACCTCCGTCCTTCACCTTCGATCTTTCTCCCTCCGACAATTATCTCACCACGTCTGACGTCTAACCTCTGAAACGTCAATTTGTACAACGGAAAACCTTCAACCTCGAAGCCAACTTTTTTTTCCCCCTACAAATTGCTCCTTCGTCATTGGGCCAATTCTGATGAAATTCCTAACGATGATTCAATCTTCTCGTATTTTTTTTTTTTTCTTCATTCCATTCTCCCTCGTGATGATGAATTTTTTCTTGTATCCGTTTGATCGTCTGATTCATCCTCGTGGACACTTTCAACGTATCAGGATGATAAATATATCAGCTCGCCACAAGCTTGGATTTAAACAACTTTAAAATAATTTTGTTTCTTATTTGCTGGATAAATAAAAAAATTAATAATCATTTAATAATGAATTAAAAATTGTTGTATTATTGAATTAATTTGTATAATAATTTCAGATGATTTGATTACTTAATTAAATATAATAGTAAGTTAAAATTAATGAAAATTAAATAAATAATTATTTAGAATTTCCATTGAAATCATATTTCGATAACCACTCAATTATGTAATTAAAAATTCTAAAATAATTTACATAGTATTATATTATACTTCACAATGTCAAGAATTTTTACGATTTTTTTTAATATCCATCCAATAATACTTAAAAATGGATGTGCAGCGTGAAAAAAATTCCGAAAAATGAAAAAAAAATCAAAAACTGCGTTTCGTGCTCGAATTCACCACAGGTTTGTTATCCATCCGTGCTTCGATGTTATCCATGCAACGAATGGAAAAATCACCTCGTATTATCGGACGAAAATGAAGGCAAATAAAACTGCCATGAGGGATTTATTTGGCGACGATTTTTTTTTTTCATTCGTCGATGAGTGAAAACGACAGGACGTATCAGACTTACGTGTGACACTGAAATGTTTGTTCTCGATAAAACACACATTTTTTTACGCGTTCCCAACTCATCTACGACAGATGCAGATAGAAAGGGAGACCGAGAGGCAGATAGGGAAAGAATGAAGAAAATTTGTCTCTCGAGACTCGAGAGTTTGGCGACTGCGAGCGTTAGTAAAGAAAAAAAAAAGTCTGGGGAATTGGAAAACAGCCTCGTTATCACGAGTAATCGAGATAAGAGGAGTAAAGTCTACGGAACCCAACGGCGAGTTATCACACTCGATCCAAAAATACACAAGAAGATTTTCCGTTTTATCGTTTTGGGTGATAGGCACCAGACGAGGCATTCTATTCTTGGCTATAGCCACCTTCGTTGCTGTACGTTAGAAACTCCAAAATACCGTAAAAGAAGTGAGATTTTTCCTTTTTTTTTTAATTGACAGCAGGATTGACTAATCAACTTGTATTTTTCGTAATAATCATTCATTCGCGAATCAAAATGACATCGGCGCCAGAAAGTTAATGGCTTCACGTTAAAAACCCAAAAATGCCAAAAAAAAAGACGAGGAATTTTTCATTTTTCGAAAATTGACAGCAGAATTTTCCAATCAACTAGTATTTATCTTTTAATTATTTATTCGAGATTGAAAATGACGTTGGGTCCAAAAGAAGTTATGGCTTTACGTTAAAAACTCTAAAATACCAAAAAAGACGAAAGATTTTTTTATTTTTCGCAAATTTACAGCAGCATTGACTAAATTTTGTCTTTTAGCTTTTTTAAAATTAAGAATCAATATGGCTGTTGGACTCAATGTTCATGATGACAAAAAAGAAGGCGGTTGATCAGGGGATTCCTTTCGATAGTTCTGGGACGTTCTGAATTTTTTTTTTTTCGTATTGGGGGTGGGATCTAGGAGAGGAGAGAAAAAAAGTCGTAACTCGTATTCACACCCTTGTTTCAATGGGTGTTTTCGCCCGCGACAACTGAGCAAGCCATCAGGGGCTTTCCGTTTAATCTGGCGAGGTTGACAAATGGCTGTTTGGCTGTCGCGGCTGTGATTCGGTGAGTCAAAGCCCCGTAATCCCATCATCGCCCATGCAAACATTGATCGCCTCGTTTATATTCTCTTCGGGACCAATATCTTGAGATCGGCAACGATGGCGACGCCCGGTTACGTGGACTCACAAGCTTCGATACGAGAACAGTCGACGTACCGAGCTATCATCCCCAATACTCAATCCTGATGATGTTCAAGTTTGCATTTTCAAAATACTATTTTTTTTACGTTGACAAATTTTTTATTTTTGTTTAAGCACTCAAAATACCACCGATATTTTCATTGAAATTTTCTGCTACTCTTTTACGCTGACTTTTCTTTGAAAATGAATATTTATTTTTTGGATTTTTTTTTTTTTGGAGTCATTAATTGAAATTTTTTGATATTTTTTTTAGTGTTACGTTGAAATTTTTGTAATTTTTAAACGTTTGCTATTTATTTTGTTATTTAAGCATACAACATTTTTCCCAAATTTGAATTTCGATTTTTGCCGATTTTTTTCTTTTTTTTTTAGATTTCAATGCCCGAAATATCAGCGAATTTTTTGTGAGACTTTCAGAGATGTACAATTTAAGTTTCCTCATCGGGTTTCGCACAATATTGATAACGTCCATGTAAAAAAATTACAATAATTTTTTTAAACGTAGATACGGTGGAATATCTTTTTTTTTTTTTTAATGCGCCGTTGAATTTTCAAGAAGTTTCGATTTATAGTCTGCACACAACGAAATTGAAAAAAGTCTGCGAGGGGGTTGGAAAATACGATACTCATTGTAATTGAACGATAAAAAAAGAATTATAATTAGTTACATATTTTTGTGTATTTTCTAGATTTTATAAAAATGAAGTGATATTTCATATACAAAAATCCCAGCTCATAAATTCTAAAACACTTTTTACGTTGTTCCATGAATACACGAAACATAAAATTTGTCAACATTTCTATAAAAATCAAAATTGCCATTCGATATTTCTCGAAAATCGAAATTACAGCCAAATTCCAATTCCACTGGTCCAATAAACCGTAGGTTCGAAAAAAAAAAGAATAAAAATCCAAAATTTACTAAAAAATGTCCTAAATTTACTAAAAAAATTTCAAAATTTATAAAAAATTTCACATTTTCACACTAATCAAATATCAAACAAAAACGACAAAAAAATTCTAATAATTTCCACCACATCCAAACGATATTAGCAAAAACACAAAAAAAAAAATACAAAAATAAAACATCAAAGATCCAAGCATGCACCAGATCGAATCTTTTGCCACGTTGAACGAGTAGCGACGAAACAAGTATTACTCACTCGGCTGGTTCCAATTTCCCGTGTTAATTGTTCGTTCTCATAAATCCTGAGACACTTGAACGTACAGCTTTGAAGGACTCGACGATACTCGTGGTTGGTTGAGCGATGTGTACGATCGAGTCGAAAAAAAAATTTAAAAAAAACCGTATTCTTCGAGTGACCAGAAACGAAGATCTTTCGGCAAGTCCAAGAGCACGGTATGAAGTTCCTACTTTCTTAAGACTACGTAGGAACTCTATACCTCGCTGCTGGATCTCTACCATATAATAATGGTCACTGCGTTGTCCATGGTAAAAGTATATCCGTTTTCCATATTTTTTTTCAATATTTCCATAATCGGTATCTTCGATCAGCTTGCGATTCTTCGTGGCGTCACACGTGGCATCCAATATTCCGTAGCACTTTGCTTTCTTCCTGCGTTCGTCTTCGTTGATCACGTTGAAGGACAAAAAAAAACTGATAAAATTGATTTAAAAAAAAAATACATAAAAAAAAAGCAAAGAAAAAAACAAACAAAGTAAAAAGGAAACAGAAGGAAAGAGGAACTCAAAAAATAAAAAAAATAATTGAAACAAAGGAGCGGGTGGGAGAGAAGACGAACCAGCCACGAGGTTGGAGTTTCTCGACCACGAGGCACGGTTAACCGACAACGAGCGACGCCTGGGGGAGAAAAGCTGCGGCAACGCTCGTATCTTGCGCTGCATGTATCGACGGTGGTCCGCGTAGAACTGAGGAGTGAAGAGCCAGCCGAGTCGAGTGTAGAGAGGGACACGCACGCCCGGAGCCTCTCCTCGGTACACACCAACACGTAGAGCACACGTGTTCGAGCTTACACACACGCGTACTCGTGCATACAAATATCCGCGTATGGGCGTTTGGAAAGGGAGGAGGGAGCAGGCGGGGAGGGGGTAAAACGCGCACACGTAAAGCCACATGTTGTGTCGCGAAGAGGAGAGGGGAACCCGTGATTTCCCCTTCTCCTTTTATTTCCTACGACATCTCGAGTCGAGCGAGAGAACCGAGTAACTCACTGTATCCGTTTATCTCCGTCCGATTACAGCGAGGAACACGCGACAGGAATATATTTCTCTCTTGGTTATTGGAGAGGGGATGGCGTAGCGGAGATGTTGTTGGAGGTTGAAAAGAGAGAGAGAAAGAAAGAAAGAGAGAGAGAGAGAGAGAAGGTGACCGGACATCAGGCAAGTGTACAAAAATGACGAAGAACGATGGAAGTGAAAGGGGGAGGGGGGGGAGGGGGAGTCTCGAGGGATTTGTTGTGGAAGCGTGAATAGCGCGAGTTTCGGTTGCGCGGAAAGCCACACCCGTAGAAGTGTCCTTGATGGGAGCCAATGCTAGAAGCGGAAAGAAACAAGCCGTCCGAAAACCCTCGGACTCGTTCCTTCGGTACTAAAGCTGGTGTGCCTCTTGCGGATGTCGCGTCTCGCTCGAAATTCACGTTCGTAAAAGCGACGAACGCGAGAACAGTTAACCGCAGCGTTCGAAGCGTGTTTCGTCCCAACGATTTGTTGTCACGTGGCATGACGAACGTTGAGAGAGGAGGAGGGAGCGTTCGGTTTCGCGGATTTTGCGGAAAGCCGGTATTCGACCGGAAGCCATAATCGGTTGTGGACAAACGAGGAAAAAATTACGGATCGATCCGAGAAACGTGTGACGAATTCTTATGCGACGATCAAGAAAGTTGGCGATACTTGGAAAACGTTGGGATAAATAACGCGAGCAATCGGATTAATGAAAACGCGATTTGTGCTTTTGAAAAACCGCGATGTGACGTTTCGACGAAAACCGACGAAAATTCGGTCGTATCAAATGGGACGACCAAACAGCTATGAAAATTCACCGTTGTCAACGATTATCGGATATCTCGCGTTTAATAATAACCACCAAACGTTGACCACGTTCGTTCTAACAGCGACGATTGAACAAAGATTGGCTATCCCAATTTAATCACATCTGGAAACAACTTCGAACTTGAACACGTCCCACGAGCCTCCTACATTCAACGGTTTGTATCGATACGCTGTATGTTGCGTTGGTACGCGCGAGCGCCCAGCGTGGCTTCTCCGAAACCAATCGTATCACGGATAACAATGTCGGGTTAATTATTCAAAGCAGCTCGCGGCATTGGCTTCCCGCTGGCGTATCAATCAAGCTTCGCTATAACCACGGCGTAACGAAAGCGCTCGTCGAGTGGACGGCGATAAACAACGTGGTGACCTTATCCTTAACGGACTCCTGACTATTGGCGTATAGACTGTGGAAAAACAACTATATTCATATATATATAGTACAACTATTAAAACGAATATATATGTATATAACGGCTATTAGTTGTTATATAAATAACAACTAACAGCTGTTATATATATATATATATATATATATTTGTTGTTATAGTTGTATAGTTTTATGAACATTTTATTTTTACTACAACTATATATATACATATATATAATGTTTTTATAGTTAGAGTCAAGGATTTCTTCTAGCTGGTTCTGCGACGTGTATTTTCCTATTGATTACCCCAACATCGTCGGTGGTTTGACCTTATAAGCTCGGGATCACAGTTTTTGTTCACGATCTAGACAAGAAGTCAACTATGGAAGGTTATTTTCCGTGCGCAACGTACGTGACTCAGGGATATACCGTACGAACCATATTTTCAATCATTGGCTTGGTTCACAAGCACCGAAGACAGTGCCGATTCAATTGTCGAAAAAAGAGGATAACGCGTTACAGCTGAGGAGGATCGTGGCTCGACAGATCTCGTGGGTTTCGTGTTTTAATCGGGGAACTGCACCAGTGCTAGGTAGAAAGCTGGAGTGAGGCAAAAAGAGAGGGAGATACGTCGAAAGAAAAGGACGTCGGTCCTTGGCTCCCGTGGGAATTTCTTCCAAGAAACACGGCTGTTATCCCTAAACGCCCGCATCATATCCACGTATGCGCAAGAAGGAAGAAAGAGGATGAAGGATGAAGAAAACCGGTCCCGTCTCGCATTCTTTCACGATCATGGGGCTCTCCTCGTGTCTCTATAGAACGACGAGACCGTGAGGCCTCCTAAAATTCCACCGGCATTCGTTTATCTCTCTTCATCTCTCTCTTTCTCTCACTCTCTCTCTCTCTCTTTCTACCTATCGCCCATCTTAATCCTCAACGAAATCCTAAACATCCTTATCTAATCCCCAAAAGCCGAAACGACTCGCTGTCGATCCGGAGGAAAAGAAACAAAAAATTGGAATGCCAGAGTGAATGGAAGTCAGGGAGGAAAAGAGCGAGAGAAGCAGAGGCAGGCGGATATTAAAAAGAAAAAGTCAATTCCACCAGAGATGAGAAACTGAAGAACTTGAGGACCTGTACTTGGAGGCAAAACCGCGAACCTTGGGATAACTACGAACTTACTAGCTCGTCGTGCTGCACGAGGATAATTAACCCCGTGGCTGCGAAAGGTCTTAACGAGTAGCACGACCCTCCTCACCGTGCATTCTACAGGAGTAACTCCGAGGGGACAACTCCAGGATGGACAGCTTCTTTTTGCCATACCCACATACGTACATCGACACCGCCAGATTTCGTATTTAACTCAACAAGTGAAAACGCCGCGTCTTACAGTTTTTCTTTTTTCCAACTACCAACCGAAAACTACGACGAAGTTATTGGATTTTACGAGACGAGTGATTTAGCTGGTAAACAATGTAAAATGGAAGATCTAAAACTGCGTCTAATAGGGACCGTTTATCAGCCATTGAATCATTGGATAAAAAACCACTCGTGCCTGTCAATGCTCGTTGATATCTTCGCGGTGAATGGTGCGATGAGCGAGCAAGAAATTATTGAATGGCGACCATCAATTCAACGCGGAGACTTCGATTTAAAAAAAAAAACGAGAACGTTTCTTTTCCTCTATTTGAAACGCGGAATGAAAAAGCCACGTGAGGAATTGTTCAAGTGAGGAAAAAAGAAGAAAAAAGAAGCGAAACGAACGGAGTGACCACAAGTGCTGGTGGAAAGATAGGCTTCTCGGAGAGCACGATCTAGGTGGAATACTACACGAGGATCGGAGAGATAAAGCAAAAACCACATCACAATCCACGTGTTCGAGATCGCTAAGCCAAAGATCAAGGTTGCAAATGGACTCCTCATCCGTGGTGACGTAATCCCGGGCAGCTGCATCCGGCGACATCTAATTAGTCTCCGTCTCTCTCATTCGATACGAGCTCAGGATTGTTACTATTACCGGCTTTCCATCTATGGAAGTATTCAGATAAATAAATTCATTTACAAACGAACTTACACGTTTGTTGATCAGTTTAACGTGTAAACATACAACACGCGTTAGGAGATTAATAGATCGAGGAAAGCGAAAAAGTTGCAGCACGTATAATCACTCCGGAGGATCAGCCAAGTGGCAAACTTTCGATAAAAACCATAATTCTTCAAGCATCAATCAACGTCCCGAGGCAGGGGTTGTTTCTCAACGTGAAGAAGTACGAGTCCTCGGATTCTCGTTTCGAAGAAATACTACCAATGTGCGTCGAGCGTTTCGAGCTCTCCGAAGTCGAGCAAGCAATCTAAGTTGCCCGAAGAGTTTCTACCGGAAGTGAGCAAGCATTCGTTAAATTCGGAAAGGGATTTCCAGGTGAAGAATTCATCAAACCACTGGGGAGAATTGTGAAAAATAAAAAAGAAACATGAGATGACACAACGAAACAAAGTTTTTTTTGGTGTTCAGACTTGGCAGTTGAAAAGTATGAAGATATTTATTGGATATTAATTCGGGCGAAGCTCCAACGATCCGCCATTTTCTCTGGCTGTAATTTTTGATATCCTTGGTACTTTTGACCCTACGAGATTGCGTGATCGATGTTATATGTGCTCGGAAGACACGCCACGTATTGGATTTCATCTCGAGGACTGTTCATGGCCTTACGAGGGCCAAGGCACTAGAAAAGACAAGGGGTAAGTCCTGGGCTTTACGAGGAGTCCTGCGCAGGGCCTAAAGGGCGAGATATTCGCCTCCGGCACAACCAACCGTAATCTCCGGGGCAAAATCTCGTGGGACAAGATATTATAGTATGCCCGACTAATAAGGTGGATATTCGATGGAAGAAAAGATCCTCGTTGAGGCTCGTTCCAACAGCCGTCGAGACTTCATCCTCGTAGTTTGGGAATCCTCCTAAATCTTGGTTTTACTGGAGATTGCTTTTGCTTCGTTTAATCCACGCCTTCCACCTTTGTTCTCGGTTTGATCTCTGACTCTTGCAGTACAACGAAGAAAAGGACGACATTGGACAAAAACAAAAATAGCTTGAAGACTGGTACGGCCTTTTTTTCCGGAATCCCTGATAAACTCGCGTGCGCCATAGCATTGTTCAGCGTATCGTTGCGCACGGTAAAAATACATCAGGCATAACGGAAACGAAGAGGGAGCGAGGAAGCAACGAGTACCGCGTAAAGAAAGTTTCCCCTTTGAAAATCGAATCAATTAAGTCACGTGCTGCACGAGTCTCGTCACCCCTACGTCTCCCCGTGACTTCCACCCCGGCCTCCTGATTGGATCAGATTCGATCGAGGTCGCCTTCGCATGGTAAGAGTACTTTGACAAAATGGTGGAAAGGTCCGTTGGCTTAGAGCGGGCAGATCCTTACTTTCTGACCACTTGAAATCTCCTAATAGCCATCTACTTCTTTAGATAGCTAAATGGTAGCCCAAAGATCTCAAGCTCTGCCCATTGATCTCAAAATCAATGAGCGTTCGTTTACAAGTCCAAATATCTAGATACCTCAAAACAGATATTTAGACGCAGGTCGCTGCTGATCAGCAAGGGATATCCAGATCAGCTGATGATTCCGTTCGATCCAGAAAATCAAATATCTCGATGGTTAACAGCCATGCATCTAGACGTCTGAACTTCTAGCCAGCTGGTTACCCAGAAAATCTCCAGATCAGCTAATAGCCATATACCTCCCATCTAGAAGATAAGACTTCCAGTCGTATCTTGCTACATCATCATCCAAACATCCAGCTATTTCCAACGTTCCACCCACCGTACGGAATCTTCCGATACGCTCCATCACGTGGCAATTCATCTCAACCGGATTCCCGGTTTGCGGAGTCTCCATCATCCAAATATCAATCGAAAGTTGAGCTCCAGAAAACACGATTGAGTGGATCGGTCAGCTTTTTTTTTCGTACGAATATCGCGATGGCGTTGAGCGCAGTGGCGATACAGAAAAGCCAGGTCCGAACTCGAGAACGAGGATGCAGACCGATGGATCGATAGGTTCCCGCCCAATAACAAAGCAATAACCGGTGTGTCGGGGCTCTATACTCCATACGCTGTACATCCCATGGCGAACGATGCGAAGCAACGAGCAAACGATGCATGGGATATACACGTCATGACGTATAGAGCACTAATACTTCTCCCATTGCTGGCACCACCACTACTCTCGCCCTGTACAATATCACCATGAAACATCCCGGCAGTGCCCCGACCCTTGTAAACGGATTTACATACAGCCGAGTTGTTCGGCCACCGCTATCCATAAGTTCATTTGCATCGTTCCGGACCATGCCGCGCGTGCATATACGGGAAGGGCCGAAGTGAAGGGGAAGAGGGGGGAGGGGGAGGGAGGGAGAGGTGGCACACAGTGCGCATACATCCAACATCACCCGATACAGCCTTTACACGAGAATGAGGATCCAACACGAGTCCTATACAACGAGGTACGACTAATTTCGAAAAAAAAAAAACACACACACACGCAAGAAAAAACACATAAACAAATCATAATAATAGCTAGCGATTGATAATAAAAACAGGAATTTTTTCATCCATTGATTGTAAACGAATAAAAACAAAAAAAAATGGTGGATGCTCAAGCCGAATCGATATTTGCAAATCTCTATCCACATGCTCAGCTGCTCGGGCAAGTGCGGTGGCTTAATTGATTCGCGGTGTATCGCCACCATGAAAACACCGTCGCAATAACGATATGAGTATCTGATATACGACGGGTAACTAGTTTTCGCGTTAATTACCCTGTTACTCGGTGTACACGTGTACCGCATGGAAGTCATTTCTCGCTTAAGAGCGGACGAGATCCTCGTCGAGCGAACTCGGTATCGTCATTAATACGTTGCGCCAGTGTTAATGATCCGAGGGCCGTTAGTATGTTTTTTTTTTTTTTTTTGTTGTTTTTCTTTTTTATTAGGACCGCCGTAGACTGGACGTAAGCGTGGGAGCGTGCGATAAAACGATGCACCCTGGCGTTTGAGAGAGCGATATTGGATCAAGCAGGCGAAACCATGGCTCGCCATTGGTCGAAGCTTCGTGGCTTAAATTATCCGGCCCCTTCATTCTTTTTTTTTCTTCTTCTCTTTACTGCTCTCGTCCGCCATTATTTCGCGAAACTCCAGTGAACACGGTTGCGCCTCGTATTGCGCGGTCGTCAACATTGATCCGCTTTGTTATTTTTTTTTTTAATATTTTTTGACGAATCTTCGCAGAAAACGTGGTAACCCACAATCTGCGAGTGATTACGCCGGCTAATGGTCGCGAAAAGGGCCCGGTGGTATCGACAAGGTTCATCATACATCGGGACAATATTCATTGTAACGTTCGAGATACTTTCGCACGCAGCAACGGCAAGCCTGTATACGTCGATAACGATGCATCCATTGATCAAACCGGACGCAGCAAAGGATCACCTCAATATCGAATAATTAATCAAAACTGAAGCATCATGCAAATATCCAGAGAACGACCGGATGCCCATGGAAGATTAACCGTTGACGTGTACAAACAACCAAATCCAACGATATCCCGAATCTTCGTACGTACAGCCAGGATCATATTCCAGTATGACTTTGATCCCTGCCACGTCCAATCATGGAATCATGATGACCAATCCCGAACACACGTGTCCGATCGTTTCGAAACCATTACGACTATATCAGGGTTATCGCGAGGGCTGTAAAGAAGAAGTTAACTTTACAGTTGATTGCTAATAGGTTTGCCAACCCAATTGGAAAGTTTAAGTCGATGATACCTAGGCTGAATCAAAACGCGTTCCACAAGCTAATCCTAATGCCTGCGTCATTACACGCCACTAAATAAGTGTTCTTCGTCAGTCTTTTCGTTCGTACCAGGAATCCTCAAAATGGCTTCACCTTTATCGTCAACTCGACACGGGCGGGCGCTGGCGAATCCAATTTCCAATTGTAATCAAAAGTGCAAGAGCCTCGTGAAAAAGAAAAAAACGAGAGGAAAAAGTTATCTCGGCGCACCTCAATGCATACATGTATTCATAGACCCAATGATCCGCCATTTGCGATACGTATTGTGGATCGGAGCCACGTGAGCCGTATAATTTCAATCAGTGAATATACGCATCAGGTATATAAGGTCGGTTGGATATCTACGAACGGTATGGGAGACAGAGAAAAACAATTAATCATTGTGCGCGCACTCATGCCGGAATGGAGATCCCTGGCTGGGTACAGCGAGTTAACGCTCATCGCCACAAGGCAGTAAACCACCGTGCGTGTACATCTATCCACGCGTATACGCGTACGTGAAACGTATACCAGGGATTGCTGTGCGCAGTCGCGACTTTGCGCATACCCATCGACTAATTAGTTACCGCGGTGTATAATAACAATAGTCAACCGTTTTGAATAACGAATACAAAGTGAGACGGGAGTAGGCGCGAGGAAATTATTTATCGGGCTTGGAGACGCCCCGGCATTGCCAAAGGCGATTCCACGGACGTAATCACGGTTTACGTTTTGCATAAGATGAGCAATGACGCCTCCAACTTTCTGGAGCACTCGTGGTTTAAGCTGAATGCAAAAAAAAAAAAAAAAGAAAACTTGGGCCTGGGTAGAAATCAGCTTCAAAGTCTCTTGAAGTAGACCGTAACATGCCGCTTTTTGATTGGACACTCTTGCGTGGTTACATACATAATGGGTGAAAAACACCCGTAAGGCTATAATTATAACGCATTTGATTAAGGCTATAATTATAACGCATTTGATTCGAACGGACGTAAAATGCCCACGATTAACATGTAAAATACCCATTTGCAAACTTTGAACGGACAACGTTGATAACAACTCGTGATAAAAATTAACACGGTTCGTGTCCATCAATTGCGAGTTGAAGCTAAAGCTGTGTGCCACGTGATATACGAGTATGATAGAAACTGCTGATGTTGTTTGATTCAGATTTTTCAGATATTAAACACTTTTAGTAGATATTGAAAGAAAACATCTTCGGATTTTCCATTTTAAGGTTGTTATTGTAGGTTGTGTCTATGATAATCCCAAGAATTCCTAATTTGCTCGGTGATGACGCACACGCGTACCTAGGCGATCTCGTAATTAACTATCAGCGAGAGGACTGTGGCGGCTACGTCTAGGCAACCACCCCACAGTACCCCCTGGCTGATGGAGTCTCTCCGGCGTAGAGATGATCTTGGCAAGGACCAAGGTTGCATCTGGTCTACCCATGATCCCTAATAACGCTTGGGGCATAACTCGCGGCTCGGACTCCCATCACGGTAGGTCGGTCTCCATGTATCATACCTTCAACCCACCAAAACTACACCCCCTGGAGCCATTGCTTTGGATTGTTGGAGAACGCCCCAATGGACACTGATATCAGGTTGGTCAAAGCCCAACGTGCCTCGTGTGTGATTCTAAGCTAGACCTGGAATGGCTCTTCGCGGGGATAACGATGCTTATGAACGGACCCGATTGTTGGATATCCGTTCACTTCGCTATACTGATGTACAGAGACTAACGCGTTTCGGGATATGTTGATCATTTTCGTGTCTGAAGTGGATTCTCTAAACTTTCTTCCCTGGTAATTGGAAATCGTTGGTTAGATTGGAAAACACTTGGGCTAATCGTAAGAATGATCAAAGTTGATCAAAGTGGTCTTCCACGCAGCTATTGGCGATTGAATGAGACTAATTGGATTAGGAGACGACTCTAGCTACCTTAAGAACGATGAAAGCTGATTTTCAGTACTAGGCCACGTTTAATTGACTTTCCAGAAGGCTATTTCGATTTCCAAAATTCCATTCTCTCTTCTGCTTCTCCCAATGAGCGTTTCTTCTCATTTTTCAAGATCCATAAAATAACAAAAACTTGAATTAGATCCTACCCAAAATACCCAACCAAATTACATCTAAGCCACAATGCCTATTCGCTCTTCAATCGAAGTCTGAACGAAAACGATTTCCCACTTTTTCTCCCGGGATGAGTTCCTGTCATGAAAAGGAGTTTCAAGTTTTTCTCCGTTAGAGAGATCGAAGCAATGACGTTCGAATGACGTCAGTTGTGGGAGCTTCCATTTTATTCTCCACTACGAAATGCCGTATGCTGGTGACACGTGCTCGAGGTTAATATCCGCATAAAAAAGAAAGTACCGAAAGATACCGGGTACAGAATTGAAAATAAGAGAAACCCCATTAAAAAAAAGAAAAACTGCCAATGCCATGTCCGATCAGCTGAATCCATGGTACACTGAGGGGGTTGATGTAGGCCGAGAAACCCCCGTAAACTGGATCTTCCGTTAGATTCGTGGCTCTCTCGACGAAAGCCATAATAAGCTCGACGAGGGGTTAAGCGAGGGCTCGTGCTTCCGGACGAAGGGTAAAAGGGGGTTGCGCGAATAAGGGTTGGGTTGGGTGGCTTCAGTGATGACATTGGGATCGGGGAGTTGACGCTGTGGAAGGGGGGCGTTGTGTTGGGGGTGCGCATCACACACAGGGGGTATTCATACCACGAATAAAAATTCGTTGAGGGGGTAGATTCTCACCCCTAACCCCCTACGCCATCCCGCAGCGTCCGGCCAACCCTCCGTATTCCTTCTATACCTATGATCTTCCATCTCCCTCGTACCAACACCCCCATATATACACATTCGAACTAATGGGGATTTCCTCCACCCCCGAACCACCCCTCTTTCTCTCACCCCATACGAAACGCCATTTTTATCGTCCAACCTATATATATATATATATATATATCAGTCTCCACGCCCGAAACCAACCTTCCAACCTCCCACGAAAACCCGCAACATTGCCAATCCGTTTCACGTATAGGAACGCAAATACAGAGATACCGAATTGCAGAATGTGTAACTGTACAACTGCGCACAATCAACCATCCACGAAAACACCCCTTGCTTTCTCTCTCTCTCTCTCTTACGCTTGCTTTCTCACTTTGTCTCTTTGTACTCTTTGTTTATCGTTCTTCCGAGCAAACAAGCGTACCATTTGATTTCCACTCGTGTTACTACTTTTTTTTCATCCCCTCGACCTACCCCCTCTTCCTCCTTTTTTTTCTCTCTTCAGTCCTTTTTTTTTTTCGTTCCAATCGACTGTGGAATCATTTTTGTGGAATGCCACTCGCTCTCCTCGCCAATTCACCAATTTTCCGAATTTATCGCTTTCGTTGCTGCAATCTGCGACCACCCTCACTTTTTTCGACCTCCCCCCCGCACCCTCGTCCTCACTTTTTCTCTCTCTCTTTGCATGGCGATTATATCGATGGCACTTGAACTCTCGTAGCTACCCGATACTTTTTTTCGTTCCCGTACAGGGATCGTTGCGTTTTTGTATTTTTTTTTTTTTTTTTTTTTTTTTTTTTTTTTTTTTTTTTTTTTTTTTTTTTTTTTTTTTTTTTTTTTTTTTTTTTTTTTTTTCTTTTTTTTTTTTTT